>JAPMOR010087632.1:62239-138205 GCA_026543865.1 Argiope aurantia
GGACGTTTGGTCAGGACGGATTTAACGTGCAACAGACCCCCTTACACGGCGGTTCTTCGGTGGAATCGGGTCTCGAACCTGAAACCCTCCGGTTCCGAAGCCGAGACCTTACCACCAGGCCACCGCGGCCCATTGAATGGTGAGAATTTTTTGAATTAAATAGAATAACCCGAAATTAAATAGAATTTCGGTTTATATCGCTTGGCTGATGAAGCAGGAGAAAATGAATTTTAATTAATAACAACAAAACAACTGCAATTCGCACAAAATATAATAATAATAACTACAATATATAATAATAATATACAATAATATTAATAAAATATTGTCAAGATGCTGTATGGCATGCCGAATATCAAACAATTTCATCAAGATACTGTACAATATCTTGTGTTAATGTATCAACATTTTTAAAATTGAAATGTTGTATGCCTTCAATTAGTACAAAATTACCAGCAATATCGTTAAAATACATCACGATATTGCATGGCATGCAGAATATCAAAAAATATCTTCAAGATTTTGTGTGATATCTTATGCTAAAGGTTAGACATTTTTTAATTGAAATGGTAAGTGGCTTTAATTAGCACAGATTTCTCAAAATATTATTAAAATATCATCACGATACTGGCATGCAGAATATCGAACGATAACGTCAAGATATTGTATAATTTCTTTTGTAAATGGGTCAATTTTTTTAAAATTGTAATGTTAAAGGACTTCAACTTGTACAGAATTACCAAAATATTGTTAAAATACCATCACGATATTATATGGTATGCAGAATATCGAATGATATCGTCGAGTTATGGTACAATATCTTGTGTTAATTCTACAAATTTTATTCTTAGTTACTTTTTGAATATGTGAATATAGCTACACATAGTTACACTAAGAAAATTATTATCAAAATTTAATCAAATTTAAAAGTTAACTAAAAACTTAATTAAATTTTAAATTAACTATTCGAAATTACAAGCATTTATTTATCCATAATAGTTTCTGAAATATTTCAGTACACAAACAAATTTTAGGTTACTTTAAAATTTAGTTTTAGAGTGATGCATTTTTTCCGTGCAATTATTTTAAATTTTAACAAATTTTTCAAAAAAGTTTAATTTACAGTTTCAAATAAAAATTTTATTGTTGCAATGAATTTGAAACCAATATTATTATTTCACCAAAACGTTTAATCGTGTATTTTCAGATAATATTAAAATTTCAATAAAAAAAATTGCCTTGCTTCAAAATTCTTGCTTTTATCAACAAGACAACGCTTGTAAATTAGGTAAAATGTATTAATAGTTAAGTACTATATAGAATTCACTTGCTGATGAAATCAAGGCAGGCAAAAACAAGACAGACGAAGCAAGTCTAATACATTACAATACAACAATATTTTGAACCAAAAATTTGGACTTTTATCAGTTTTTTTTATACAAATAAACTTCTTTAATAATTTCTTTCAAGTCAGCTCCAACATGGAGAAATGTCAAAAATCTGATATTATTGTATTTCGGTTTAAAGAACGTGAAAATACAAATATTACGAGAAATTACCTTAATATTGCAACGCAATGAAAAGGGGTAGGCACAATTTTTAGCGAGATTTCTGTATCGTTTTAATATATTATTATGTTCAAAGCGCATTATTTTTTATATTTGAGTTTAGTTTAGTTATATTAACGTCCTGTTTTAAAGCAACACTAAGGCTATTTTGGGACGTACCTGCAAGTACAAAAAGTTTTGAACCGCGGTCACATGGCGAGGATGACACTGAGCTAGCAGCCCCCTCTCCAAATTATGATACCACACCAGCGGGAGAACGTTTGGACCCCTACGGATTCAAAGTGCTCCAGACCCGCTGAGACCACGGTTCTTCTGAAGACTTTACCAACAGACCACTGTTTTTTTTTTATACAAATAAGCTTCTTTAATTTTTCTTTCAAGTCAGCCCAAACAGGAAGAAATGTCAAAAATCCGAAATTATTGCATTTCGTTTAAAGAACGAGAAATTACAAATATTAGCAATGCAATAAAAAGACACAAGCACACTTTTCAGTAAGATTTCAGTATCATTTTAATATATTATTATGTTCAGAATACATTCTTTTTACTGTTTGAAGAGATTTTCCACTGAGGATAGATTAATTCTGTGCGGACAAGTTTTGACGTAGATATTGGACTGCGATAACTTTTTGAAAAAATTAAATAAAATTTCGTGCTAAAGAATTTTAATCCAACAACAAGTTAACCCATTAAAAACTTAATTATGCTTTTAAATCGCTTTGGCATGTCGGAAAGACGACTCCAAAACCAAGTTTTGGGAGAAGCTTAAAAGTACCACTTGGTTCACAATGTGTTAAATTGAAAGTTTAACCTCACAATGCTACAATAGAAGAGATCTAATTTTTAAAAAAAATATCATAACCATTTTCATAATTATTACAGGGTGTCCCACAAGGTATGCAGCGTCTACTATTTACATATTCGGATAGAACACACCAAGGCAAGTTTTTTTGTATATAACTTGTGGAAGAACATTCATTACGAGTCCGACAGTTTGTATTCCAAATTACGATACATACGACGATTGCACAAAATGGAAGATTCCTTAAGTGACAATGCAAATTTTTGGCAATCATTGAGAGGAAAATGGTTTAGATGATTTAAGGAAGTTTGATTCTGCAAACACGATCATTAATAAAGTTGAATGTAGCGAAATTGATTTTAATTGGATCTGTTTCAGTAACGAGACGGATTTCCGCCTTCAAGGTTTGGTGTGTTGTCTGCCGACGGTATCATTGGGCCAATTTTTTTTAATGGAAAATGTCACCGGTGAGGCTTATTTTGACGGGTTTACTAACGGTGATATTCCATTCTTGTATGGCATAAACAAGATAAGCGATTATTGGTTAATGTAAAATGGGATTAGACCACACCGCACTCAGCGAAACTTCCATCTCTTAGCTAAAAATTTTCACGATAGACATCGGGTTGGATTCCATTGCGAAAACAGGCAATATTTTAGAGTGGCCATCTTACTCTCCGGATCTTAATACGTGTGCCTTTTTATGGGAACATCTGAAAGACACAGTTTATCTCACATAGTCCTCAACCTTGGACGACTTGAGAGCGACAATTGAAACCAAGGTCAAGGAAATTGGAACAGATGCGTTGTAGAAAACGATTGTGAGCTTCGATTTCAGACTTAGTCACGTCATTTGTTCAAATGACAGACATTTCGGAAATCTGCTGTATTGAAAGTTCGCAATAAACTTTAATTTTGACTTTTTTTTTCTTTCTCATTTTTTGAAGTTTTTATGACACAAGTTTTACACCTAAATTAGACTATGACGCTGTATACCCCATGATGGATACTATGACGGATACCCCACATATAATATATCAAAATACCCGTCTTGACGTCCTCTATCGAATCTGTAAATCTTAAATGATGCATACATACCTTGTGAAACCCTCTGTACATTTATAATGTTATTTTATTATTAGAAATAAACTTCAAGAAGTGCATGGATAATTTCTCCGAAGATAAGTTTTATCATAGACTTTGGATTTTCAGAATCTTTCCAGGAACTTCGAAAAGAATGGAAGAAAGTCGGATGAATATCATCAAGTAAAAAGAAAAAAGGCAAGGTAAAAGAACAGTCTAACAACAGCTATTTAAATACTAACAAAATGACACAAAATTAAACAAAGTGATGGAAAAGAATAAATAAATAAATGAACCGTAATTCGCGAAGACGCGCGTTTTTTGAACTTATTCAAGGACGCGCATCATGCTTCGCAGGCCTCGAGAGTTTTTCTCTTAAGTGTATGTACACACTTAAAACTTCGAAAATCGTTCAAAATATCGAATATTTTTTTATTGCTTAATAATGTTCTCTGATCCTTTAGCTTTCAAACGATACCAAGATGTTGTCAATATTCGAAATATTTCTCGAGTTATAATTATTTTTCTTGAGGTGCTTTCATTAAAAACTCTAGCTACGGATTTTTAAAACTCATTTTATGAAGAATTATATTTTTCCACTATGTTGCTTTATTCAAACAATCATAACTCAACAAGAAATTAACCAAATACAATTATTTATATATCAAATAACTTGTATGAAATAGCGGATGTTTTGTGCTTCAATCAAAGTTATATTTATAGATATACATTTTTAATAGCTATTTAAAAGTTAAAATTACAGAAAAAATCTCGCTTTTTCTATTCATTGTTGATAAAAAATTTTAAAAAAAAACATATATTTTTATAACTGGATTGAGGCAGAAAACATGCAGACTAATGTTAGGCATAATTTCCAACTAAAATTGCGTGTCTGTAAAAATTAGAATTTAAGATATTATGTTTCAAAAAAATACGCTAATTAGCTCATAAAATATTATTTAATTAATTAATAGTGTAATATGATTTTATCTCACTAAAATGAGTTTAAACGTATATTAATGACCTACTGTGAAAAAAATGGATTTTTAAAGTTAAATTTAAAAAAAAAATCTTCTAGTTTGTACGTACACCTTAATAAAATATAAAGAAAATTACATTCATACTACAATAAACGTTAATTAAATGAAAGCATAATATATAAAATACAAAAGATTCTTTTTGGCTTAAATATCATATTTAAAGTTCACCATTTAAAAATATTTAAAATATGAAATTTTGGACAGAATTCAAAAAAATATTGCTCTTTAAAAACTGAAAAAAATGCAATTTGTTAATTGAAATTATTTATTGTTAGAAAAATATTTTATTAAATCTATACTTATAATAAAGCTCAATGTGTGTGTGTGTGTGTGTGTGTGTGTGTGTGTGTGTGTTGGCGCTGTACAGGCCAGACTCTTCAACCTACAGCTATTAAATTTGGCACGTGCATACCTTGGAGGCCGGGAATGTGCACCTGGGGGTTATTTTTTCGAATTTTTAAATGGAATTTTATTTATTTAAAAATTAAGCGAAATTTTGGTGTGTTTCTGCTATAACTTCCGAAAATATTACCGCACAAAAGAGATGTTTACATGAAGTTAAAGATCAAAAATTTATCTTTTAAATGATACTAATGTTTTAATCTTAAAATTAAATTTCTATTTTTAATAAATTTTTTAATAAATATTTTAACTATGTTTTTCAATATTTTTTTTCGTAAAAAATAAAAATTAAGATTAAGCACGTTCCGCATTCATGGGAAAAAATTAGCTTTTTTCAAAGTGTTGCTATCACATTGATTAAAGCTCCAACTAAAAATAAATTAAATCTTTTTGGAAATGAAATCTGCAAAAATATAATTTTCGGCACGTGTCTGTAGGAAATGAAACTAATATGAAATATTATTTTTTCTAAAAAATAAATTCAAGAAAAATTATTTTATGATATTTTACACTCTCTATATAGAGTGTTTATTTAGTCCCGGACCCATTTTGATGTTTAATGACTCATAGAATAATGAAAATATAAATACACTTATGGCATTTATTGATGGAATAACTCCTATATTTTCCTTTTCAGGTTTGAATATTTTTACTTTTGTAAATATCGTCTGCGCGTGTTTTTAATTTCAGATAATTTCCTTTTCCAGTCTAAATATCTGTACTTTTCTAAATATCGTCTGCTTATTAATTGCATTTTTCTCTCTTTTGTTTTTGGCAACAATTGAAATGTTATGTTTACTTTTGATGTGTTTGTTCTATGTAGTACTTTTGTATGTGATGTTTTATTCGAGCGGATATTAAGGAGAATGCATACACCACAAGAGAAAGCACAGATTTTATGGTGGTCATAGAGTTAATTTCCAATCAACTAAATCACTGACTTTTAATAGTTAATTTCCAATCACTTAAACTGACTGATATATGAAAATTTGAATATCACTATTCAATAAAAAAAGGATAATTTTAGATTTTCCATCGATCGTTTCAAAGAAAATACGCCAATCAGAGCGCGCAGGTTTCTCAAGATTAATTGGCCTAAGATTATGAAAATGGTGAGTTTTTCTAAATTTTTAACATTTAAAACTTCATAAATAATCTTAGTCTGATCGTGGAAAACAGAAACATTCATTCATTTATTTAAAATTTGGTGTGTCCAGAATATTTATCAGAATATGATACCTTACTGCATTAAATTTAGACTTCATAATTTTTGAAATATATTTATAGGCCGGAACAAAATATTATTATTGATTTCATTTCAATCCTTTTGAAAGCAAAACTAAAAACTGAATTTTATGCTGAATCTCAGAAATTTTTGTTGAAATATTGTTTGAGATATTACATAAATGATGTAAAATATTTTGTAGTTAACATAAGACTTAAATACCGAGCGATTCTTTTTGCAATACTCACATTCAATAATAATAATAATTAATAAATAACAATAATGATGATAAATAAAATAAAACGCTTGGTTTTATTAAAAAATATCTTAATATTAATTGCAATTTCGTCATTGACATTTTTAATTAAAGTTGAAGTTTTACCGGAAATGGCAACAAATTAGCAAAATATATATAGTAAATTGAACGAAACGATCTAAACAGTATAAGTTTGGTATGGCTATCAAAATTTGAAGATTGAAAATGTTTTGTTTGAGAATCCTTTAAGAGACCAGTTACTTAAAATATATAATTGCAAATTGTAGCGAGCGGTAATACTGGCGAACCGGCTGGTCGCCAAAGGCGGCTAGTTCTAAATAAAACTTAATTGCGACCTTTTTTAAGTAAATCGATATTAAAAAGCGAAAGCTCTCATCGGGATTCTGAAGTACTGACACCCATTTTCTAGGATTAAAGCAAAAAGAGGGGTCAGGGTGACATTCCCGAAATATTAGTTGTCAGCTTTCAAATGACCTTGAATGCAACTTTGAAACTGGAGTTTTCCTACTGAGCATTCGAATTTTTGTGATACATTTTTAAATATCTCGAACTTCATTGGTCTGATGTACGTCATTGCAAGATGAAAAAAAAATCTTTGACAGAATTTTACAATAGTTTAAAAATGCCATGTATGACATTTCAAAATACTTCCAATAAAAAAATTGTCCATAACAATAACAGCAATAAAAAACAACGATAATAAATATTAATAAGATAATAATTTTAAAAAAAATCAAAATAGGACTCGAAACAATCTTGTAAATCGACATTATTCCGAATACTACGTAAAATCTTAAATCAGATTTCATACCACCAGAAATAACAGAGAAAAGCTTAAACAGTGTCAATGTTTATAGCATAAATGTACTAAATGACTACAGTGCTGACTCAGAACTACTATTTCTGACATATTGATCCACGAGTTTTTTTAACTTGAAATCATGCACTGCGTAATAAATATTTAGTCTCTGTTTTGCTAAAAACAATGTATTCGTTTTGAATTCGTTATATTGATAGCATCAAATGCATTTCTATGTGTAAGACTTAAGTTAAGAATTATGTTGCTCTAGGACACGATTCGATAATAGACATTGTACTCCCATTTTTACGACGTTTTGAGAAAAAAGTATTGCAAGCAATCATACGATCACAGAAAAATATGAAAGAACGAAATACAAACTATTAAATATAAATACTAAACTCGATTAAAATCATCAAATTACTTTGCAAGAGTTTAGACAACTAAAAATATATAGACAAAAGGGTATAAAGCAACAAATGCATTTTTAAGGCTTAAGAAGAATTATTTTTCTTTAGAAAATAATCTTTTCATGGATAACTTGTTTCCTATTGCCAAAAAATTGATAAAAAACACTCTAGGACAAAAAAATTTCTCAAAGAATCAGACGATAAAAAATTAAGAAATAAATAAACTCGTAAAAAATAAATTGATAAATATTCAGTTCGATATTTATCGCTAAATTACTACCGAAGATTTTAAACTACCAGTTCGTAAAATTTTGCAAAAAATACAGCAATAAACCAGAATGTCTTAAAAAGTGTTATGTTTCTTTAGAAAAGGATTTCTTGATAAATAGCTTATTTCTCTAATAGTAAAAAAAAAAATCTCGGACAAAAAAAAATATTTCGCAAACAATTAGATGATAATTATTAAAATAATAAAAGCCGAAAGAAATAAATTGAAAAAAATTCAACTCATTAATAATCGTTAAATTACTGTCCAAGTGTTAAGACTACCATTTTGTAAAAATTAGCAAAAACACACTTCAATAAACAACAAATACATTTTTTAGCTATAAGCTGAATTATATTTCACAGGAAAATTGTTTTTTTTTTTTTTTTTTTTTTTGATAGACAGCTTGCAACTATTTTGATAACATTTTGTAGAAGCAAGGTTGATGAACAAAAACATATCGTAACTATCAAACGATCACAATTTTTTTTTCAAAGAAATAAATTCATAAAAATTCAGCATAATAACAATCATCAAACCACCATCCAAGGTTTTAAGCAACCAAATTTAAAAGAAGTTAAATTCTGTTAGTAAGTAGGTTCTCAATTAAGAGCCGAGCATTTACTTAAAAATATTATTTTTTTAAAGTCTGTATATAACTGATAACAATTTCAGAAAAGAAAAAAAAAAAACTTGCTTAAGCTAACTGTTTGGATTTTCTATTCGGAATGTAGTTTGTTTATTGTTATTCATTTTTTTACTAGCAGATTCCAGATTTTAAACAAGAATAATTTATGACAAAAAAAACAACAACAGACGGTTTTGTTAATGACATCGAAATTTTTAAACGGGAATCATACAGAAAGAAATAAATAACACAGACTCATCTGACTCATTTTTAAAACAATTTTTTTCTCTCTCAATGGCTCCGATTCAGTAAAAAAGGGGGCAGGGGCTGAATGGATAGAAAAAGAGTTATTTATTTTTCTAGTTCTCGCCAGGTTAACGGCAGATATTCGAGCATCGCAGAAGCTAAACAAGATATTAGGCGTTGAGTAAAAAAATTCATTAGAATGTTATGTTTCCCGATAACTGAAACACAGAACTAAATTTAAGAATTTGTTACGCGGATGGTTTGATGAATTTTTTCTTTTCAAAATGGAACAACTTTATGTTTTTCTTTTTTCGCTTAGAAAAAAAAAATCATGACGCCATTTTTATCAGAACAGTATTGTTATGGTCTGAAATTTAGAAAATATATAATATCAACGGCAGTTTTCTCCTCTTTGTTTTTTCAGATGTTAACTTAAGACAACAAGATCTGTTCTTTGCAATATATTACAGAAAAGTGTCAAAGTTCGCAAATGAATCACGTGCTTGATGACGTAACAGCCAAGTAGCGTATACTGACACAATATGACGAGTTTTGTGCTTAATACAGAAAACTGAATATGCATTTCGGCGTGCATCTTTCGATTGAAGAGGCCAAAATTTGAAACAAATTTAAATTGGTTTAACTATGAAAGATCGAAATGTATATATATATATATATATATATCAAGCCGTACTTGTTTATTCTTAAAAGAACTTGGATTTCCCGTTGCCTTTTGAACGATATTCAAAAAATTCCGATTGTAAATGCTTTGTTTTTTAATTGATTAGTTTAAAATTCAATTCCTTCTGTTTTAATTGCTACGTGACATTTAATTTCCTCGAATAATTCTCACAGTCCAATGTCTTCGGCGAGGCTTGCCTTTGGGGAATCAATCTATTCTTACTGGGAAATCCTCATCTTCGAACTGTAAAAGGAGACAGATACATCAAAGATATCCCTTTGAGCATCAGCAGCAACAAAGACAGAAAAGAAAGAAGAAAAAAAAATCAAAAAGAAGTCTTGATCCTTTTTCCAAAAATAGGTTTCGTTGAAGAAGGCAGGCATCCACTTAACAAGAGAGAACCGGTTCTCATTGCGGGCTATTTACCTTTTCAAAATGTATCCATCTGAGAATCATTGTTTCTAAGACGCTTCCTGTCGATGTGTGACCTGAAAAAGAACCTGAATCCTGCTTCTTTCAAGCGCCCGGTTAATGTGCCTTCGTTCACTTCTTTCTTTCTTCTTTTTTTCATTTCTTTGCTGCTTGTTTGCGATGTTTCTCTTTTATGCGAGAGGTTCCGGAATGGTTGGAGCTCGGACATGATTAGTACTTCGAGGAGTTAAAGGTTTCTTTCGAGAAATGCAATAATCTTTTTTCTTCCACACACCTGCAGGCATGGAGTTAGTTAGTTGCTTGTATATTTCGCTAGGTTTTTTTTTTCTTTCGAATTTTCTTCAAAAGGAAATTTGGTTTAGACGACGTTTTTCCTGTTATATGATGTGAACCAAGCTGTAAATCTCTTCCAACTGACAGCTGCATCGTTTTTCCTTAACAGGATGTACAGCAAGATGCTAATCTAATCAAATATTTTGGCAATTATCTTTCCAGGTAAAATAAGATTCAGTTATGGGTGCAGTGATTCCCAAACTTGCCGCCAACAGGAAAAACTCTGCTTTTTTGCAATGTCGCTATGTAATCAGCAAGAATGCCCCCCCCCCAAAAAAAAATATTCGCAGATACGTTCTAATAAAGGTGTTATCCCAGATAATGCCTTGCATAGCATTGGATTACAATAGTTATTAAATACTAACTTTCAGCATGAATTTACTATTTTTACTGAATCTATCGTGTGATCCTTGGCGAGTTCTTTTGTCATCTAAGTTTTTCTGATTCATTGCTCTCATATAGCATACTTTTGACATGAAACTGCATTCTTTTCTTAGTGTGATATTTATATGAGTGACTACAAGAACAAATAATAGATTTACTAGCTACAATAAATTTACATTATCTAGATTTAAAATGAAATACAGCAAAATTTCGTTTGTTTAATAGCAAATTTGTCGCAAATTTTAAAGCTAGGCATTTGATATTTTTTATTGAACATACACAAAAAAAGCTTTAAACAAGTTTTTTTTTTTTTTTTTTTGCAAAATTCTAATGTATTTGTATATGATACGGATACATAAACAATTCTGATATAGTTACAACCTTTCCTCATATTCCAGACTGGTTTAAAATTTGGATTTGTCAACGTATGAGTTCAGGACATAGATACTTACAAAAATCATGGATTTTTCGGGGGGGAAATTCAAATCGATTACTTTTTATCTGACTCGTCTTAATGCTCAAAAAAAAAAAAAAATACACTAGTGATTAAGCACAAGCTTTTGCATTACACTTCAATAATATGATCGGCGGTACTCTGAGTTTCTTCATTTGGGAATCCTAACTAATAACAGAGTATGAGAGCACGTCAGGGATAAATGATGTTTGTAGGATTTCATGTGCAACAAGTTTCCATACGCAGTACATTTCTGATGGCATTGTGTTTCAAACTTGCTCCGTTTTGTCCCAATATCCAGTTACTCTGTCTTGGGATGCAACCTTTTTCTAAACTTCTAAAAGGTACTGACAGGCAGAATACGTTTGACCAAAATCCAAAATATCATGCATCAAATTCACTTATAAAAAGTACGGGGATAATTTACAGTCTTGGAATTATAAATCTCCCCATACTGTAAACAGACCTACCTGGTAGTAGGATTCACATATTAAAAGGCTTACTGCCGTTCAGTTGTGTTCAGACAAAAAGGAAGATATGAAGTAACTACGTTAATGTGTCTCGTCATGTAACCAGTAAGATTCTGCAAAAGATTGCATCTCATTCACGGGTTTCTATTACTGAAGAAAATGGTTTAATCCTTTGGACCCCACCGGGACATATACATCCCTCCAATATTTTTAAATCATCCAAAGGTATATTAGTAAGTGGTGAATTTATTGAAGTGCATGTCCCAATGATTTTCTGTGATTACATTCATATGTTAGTGTAATTTTTAACTACATCTTAGTAATAAAGAAACCCGATCTTTATGTGCCATGTGTAAAGTTGCACTCTGCAAAAACTGTTTTGCAATGTATTACACATGGAAATGTCCTGAATAATGTTGAATATATGTAATTAATAAGAGCAATAAAATTGCAATAAATTTTCTTTGTATAAAATTGTTTTAAAATATTATAAATACTAGAGACTCAACTTTTCACTGCATTTTATATGATCGCCTCAACCCCAATGGAACACATGTGTCCCATTGACCCATTAGAGCCCTAAATTATCTTCATTTTGGAAAAGAAAAAACTGGTATTTAAAGAGTTAAGAAATTTGATTTTAGTTGAATCTGAGAATATAATGATGTCTAGTTACAGTATTCGAGATGGAGAAATTAAAATTGAGAAAACAAAAAAACAAATAGAAATAGAGTCCCACATATTAAAAGTTTTGCAACCCTTTATTTTGTTGTGGGCAAGAGGAAATAGAAACTTGAATAATAACGAGGCATCGCTCCCCGGAACCTGTACATTGCAATTAACAATTTATTACAAATTTACCAACACTTTAAAAAAATGCTGATTCAAGAAAAACTTGTAGAACTTGATAAGATCCAACTACGATACTACAAAAATATTCTTTAAGAACTTTCATTAGATTAAATAACGGTAATACAATTATTAACTTTTTAATAAGTTCTCACTTCAAATAAATCGTATTTGGATAAAAAAAATTGGTCAATATTCGTGGTTCTGTAATTATTTTCTCCTTCTTTGTCATAACATGAAATTGATTTATTATTGAAAATACCATTTCTTAAAACATAAATAAGATTAAATATGACCACTTTCAGAGAGTTAACGGTCATTAGTGCTGGCATACGAAGTATGATTGATTCAGTGAAATATAATTCTGATATCATTCAAGATACTACTCCGAAGCGACGAACTAACCAGCGGGATAGGTCTCCCAAAAACTTTCTTGTATTCCCTCTAATAAAGTTGCTATCTTCCACACTATATAAAATTGGATAAAGCTGTTATGGAGCAGAGTTGGAGAAGAGTAAGAAATTCATTTTCACCATTCTTATGTAAAATATTTTACTATGGGAATGGGGAAATATTATCGAATACTACTCTATAATGACTAACTATTTTAATTAGATATAGACAGAATACATACAAAAGCATACCAGAAAAAATATTAAAAATAAAGGAAAAATGATTTTAAGTCAAAGGCTGTGAATATTGGCGATAGATATGTGATTAAAACTGTTGTTATAAAGATTTTATATTTGTTAATTTTTCATGACCCTTCTTTAATGCGTATCTAATGAATAAAACGTCAACTTAATTACAAATGCGATGAAAGGAAAAGCAGGCCGTTTTTGATTCCATTACATTAAAAAACGATGAGCCCGTCTAAAAATAATGCAGTTTATCTTTTTTCCTTTCAGATATGTGAAGTTATTTAAATATATTAAAAAATCATTACCTGACTATAATTATACTAAGTTTATAATTGTATATAATAACATTGTAATATAAAATGTGTATAAATGTAATATAAATATCATTTTTCATTTATTTAAGAACAATAATATAAAATTTAAATTACATAACAAACATTACAACATTCAAATACATTACAAATTGCAATTTTCTTTTAAATGCACTATAAATATTTTCTATTTACATGATTTTAATGTAAATAGAAAACGATGTAAAATAAAACAGATAAAAATTAGATTTAAGAAAGAAAAACATTAGATTGAAGAGTAAAAAACCAGTTTCATTAAAGTTAAGAGATAAGAAATGGCATTAAATAAATTAGGTGAAATTTTTAAAATCAGGAAAAAAATTTAAATAAAATTCACTACTAGAAAAAAAATAGTAAATAAGCTAGATAAAGTCCCAGAACGAAAAATAAGCTTAACTGTTATCAAGAAAAAGAAAACGATTTTAAATGAACCAGAAAAAGCAAAAGAATGAAAAACCAATTTTGATAAATTTTAAAATTAGAAGACGATATTAAATACACTTAGGAAAGCTAAAAAAATTAAAAGCGAATTGAAATAAAATTAAGAAAGAAAAGCAAATTGAAATGAAATTTAGAATAATGAAACGGAATTAAATAAATTTGACTGAAATTAAGAGCTAACAAAATATTGGTATACAATTTTAATATCGTAATTATGACTATTCTTCCTAAGGAAATATAAGATAAAATTTATTAATTATATTTTACAGGGAATAATATGGATCATTGGAGAAGAAAATACAGGTCGAGCACGATACTCCAAATTTAAACAGATGAGACACGCTGTATTTTGTGAACATGCGTTGATGCCATTGTGCAAAATAACACTTGTTTTTGTAGATTGGAATTGAATGCTCTTGCCTTTCGGTTTGTAATTTACCTAATTGTGTGTTTTTATATCGCAGGATTTCTTTTATTGTAGAAAACGTTTACAACAGTCTATTTCCTAATTGAATAGGCCTATTTTTTAAATCAAAGTTATCCTTTTTTTTATTCCCCATTAAATTACTTTTTTTTTGCAAAAGTTTCCCAGAAAATCAATCACACCATTTTTCACCAGCGTGCAATCAACGTGTACCGGAGCTGCTGTGTAATAATCATAAGACAATAGACCTGTTGGAAACACGTTACTTCCGAGTTGAGATTATCACGTGACGTGGAAAATAGGAAGAACTCGGAAGAATGTGGGTCAGGCTACTCGTTGAATCGGTCAGTCGGATAAATCGTGGCCAATGAATCGGATGCATTAACCACCAACACGTGAATCTTCAGCTATCACCTGTTGAATATCAATTTTTCAAAATCGTCTTCAAGAAAATAAAGGTCAAATTTGATATGTATCATCGGTGTGATAGAAAAAAAAATGCAGACTGCATTCGTTATTTTCGGCAGACAATTTTGTTTCTTTTTTTTTTAAATTATGATAAAATTAGAACTAAGAAAGTGGAAAAATAACTTTTCTTAATGTTGTGAATTAATATTTGTTTATTGATTGATTGGCTTATGATAATTTATCTTCTTTGGAATATACATATTCTAAATAATTCAGTAAAATATATTTTTTAAAGATATTATCTAAATATAATTCAAAATTTGAAATATAAATCAAAAAATAAATTTATTACATTATTCTTATTCTATGAAACTGTAAAAAAAAAAAAAAAACAGGGAAAAGTATTTATTTTTCTTTTTATTTATTGATGAAAAACATGTAAAATTTAGCAAACAATTTTATTTTCTTTACTTTAATACTTGTAACAACATGCATGTTTTTTTAAGAATTTTAATACTTATTTTCATTTCCTTCGGTTGCTTCTTTTGGAACTTCATTGTCATAGGAATTATACTATATTATACTATTATTGTTATAAAAATGCTGAATCGTTACTATTGATATTCCAAGAATCAGAAAACAATAAAAATTGTGGATTAGCGTTTCGCTTTGAATTTACATAAAAAATAAAATTTTTAAAAATGATTTTTTTTCCATAAAATGTTTAAGATATTTACTTCTTTTATGTAATTTCAACAAGAAGAGTCCGTCATTCTTCAAAATACTATTGCAAAAGGATTACTTCATTTAATAACTTATGTCCCTTAATAATAAAATGTGATTAAAAAGATGTTATAATAGATTAAAACGTGTTTTAGTAACTTTTACAATTTTTTTCATATTTTCTCACTAATCCTTTAGTAATTTTTACTTTCTCATATACGTAGTATAAGGAAAGTATAATAATCTTCAAAAAATGCGATCTCCAGATTTTGACGAATCTTCATACTTAACACCTGTCTGGGTTCGAAAAACTCATTTTTGAAAAATGTCTATCTGAAACGAAAATAACTCAAAAACGCTTTGATATAGACGGATAAAATTTGGTATTCCGTCTTTGAATCAAATTTTGAGCTAACTCCGCTCAGGAGAAGTCTGTCTTTTCGAATATTTGAATATAATATAACTAACAAATTTCAATAGCGAAACGAACCAAAAATCGATAAAATTCGATACATAGAATTAACACCTATAGTTTAGATATCTTTCAGATGTTAAGCCAAATCCAAAACTGGATTGACCGTCTGTCGGTCTGCAGGTACATGTAAATGTGATAACTCAAAGATACAATGACTTAAATGCATCAATTTTGGTATAAGATTTCGTGACTATAATTGTCAAATTTTTGTTTCAGTCGGTTAGGAAAAACGCGTCTAAAATGCAAATTCAATTATTCGATAGTATTAAACGCATGTCAAAGATTAATCGTCAAATAACTCGCCTAGAGTCACACGATAGATTCGGTAAAAATGCTAAATTCTCTCCAAACGGTAATATTTCGTAACTATTGTACGCCAATGTCGTGCATGGTGTTCTTCATTAGAGAGTATGCGAGACGGTTTTGGGGAGACCAATCCCATTGGTTGTACTGTTTTTGTTGAAAATTATTTCTATTATGTTAAAAAATTCAATGTAATCTACTTGCCTAATTTCAATTAAATGAAGCCTTTACTAGATTCGATGTTTCAAGAACTGTCTAGTGGGCTATTAACTGAAATAGAAATTTCAAATTTCTATACATTATTTGTAATAAATTAGGTTAATGTTTCTTCTAGTAGATGTATCTTGCTATTTTTTTTTCTTTTTTACTAATTTCTTACAATCTTTCGATAAAAGCATAGTTGTTCCAATCATCACTATTGGACGATTCTTAAAAATATTGCTTTTTTAAGATTTTATTCGGATATGATTTAATTATAACAACATTTAATAAAAACTTTTTTTTAAATTATATTCTTACGACCCTTAATAATTAAAAGCAGTTTTTACCGATATTGGATTCATCTCCTATGTTCGGAGATATATCGGCACGATTTAGATAGTCAATATAAGTGATTTTCTTATTTTGTTTAATTCCGTGTATTCGCCATAGAAGGGAGGCATTGTACTTTGTATCTGCTTTCAAATGTTATCGCCAGTGGAGTCTTAATATTATCAACCCGGTAGTCTTTAATGTTTTTTTGTGCCATACCAATATTTTTTAACAATCTTTCTAGCCATACCAATATCTTTATTTTGTATCATGTATTTGATACACTTTATTAGTCTCGTTTTTTAGAGTTTAGTATTATTATTGTCATTATTATTATTTTGTATATCGCTTGCTAATACAGTGTAAGAAAGTTATGGAATGAAATAGATGGTGTATTCAAACGAAAGTAAATTTGTATGCTGTTAATTTACAAACCATTTCATTAGCATTTAAGAAATATTCCTTTAATGATATAATAAATTCTATATTATTTGCCTGACGTCGCATATCTTCTTGACCCTCCCACACAAAATTTTGGCAAAGAAATCAGATTAGACAAAACCGAATTATCTGCTAATCAATCAATAAATGTTGCATATAAATAGCGCTTAAAACTTGCCCGCGATTTTATAAAACAAATCATCTGCACAGTTAAAAAGCTTTGAGTTCAGCAGTAAAAAAAACTTTCACTTCAATCTTGACAAAAAATATCTCGATAATCCTGGACTCGAAGGTGAACAATTACAAATAGCAACAATGCTTGCAGTCCAGTAAGGCAACAGGTGGGGGGCCTCTCGTGAAGGGGTATTCGTGAGAGGGGTCACGTGAGAGATGTGCGGGAGTTGATGACCGAGATGAGTTGACCTGCTACACTAATGACCTGAGTGTGCACTTCACCCGGGACAAGGGTTGCAAATGACGTAACAGGTTGTCGTGAGCGAGCAAGAGGTGGACACCGTTCCGCAACGATGAGTCTTCATCCTCTTCGTTTCTCTATGGATGAGTTCTTTTTCTTTTTCTTTTTTTTCTCTTTTTGGTTTTCGTTCTTTATTCATTTTAATTTTCTTTTCTTCAGAAGTTAGCTGACAGATATAACAGTTTTCTTTCTTTGTTTTTTTGGTTGTTTGAAGAGTGATAGTTTGAACGAAGGTGCATTATAACTAGACGGGGGGGGGGGGGGTGAGTCTAAGAAAATTCGATGTTGAAGAGCCATGCATATCCAGGAATCTATAGGCAAATGCGAAATCTTACCATGTGAGTATTATTGCCCTTAAAATAATTCGATTATACCGTATTTTCAGATATCGAAATTTCTTTTCATGAGGGCCATTGTTGAGGACTGACGATTTGAACAGCGGTGTGTTATACCTAGACGAGTTCTAAGAAAAGTTAATATTGAAGTGCCATGCATACCTTGTAAGCTCTATGCAAATACGAAATCTTGCCGTATGCGTATTATTGTCTTTAAAATAATTCGATTACCACGTGTGTCCAGATATTAAATTTTCCTTTCATGATTGCCATTGTTGAAGATTGGCGCTTTGAACTTTAGTACCTTATATCTTTTTGAAGGTACCATTGGAAACTGGAGGAGTCATCAAGCATATCATTGAATGGCATTGGGCAAAGTTTAATTTTGCTATATGCACATTATTGCATTTTAAATCATTCGTATATGTGGTGTATTCTGATATAACAGATTCCTTTTTAGTTTACTTAAAGATGACTCTTTAAAAATTAGAACTTCAAAAATTAGAACGAAATACCTTTCTAATGCTTCCTTAAAAATTCGAAGTTAAGGCATCATGTATATACCTTTTCCGTATGAACAAAGCCAAATCATATTTTTGCACTTTAAATCCTTTTCATATGCATAATCCATGTGACTCCAAAATCACATACTAAAAATGATTTAAGTTATGCGACGTGGAACGTGTGGACTACAGGTGGATCATTAGAAAAAGATACAATTTTGATGAAGTTTAAACAGTTTTCTGAATAAAATACTCACCTGACGGTAATTTATCTTGATAATGTAGAATTAACATATTAGCAGAATAGATTTTTTTAAAAAGTTTGGAATGAATTTGAGTTAGTGGATAGATTTTATAAATCAAAACTATAATCTTGTGACTTTTTTATCACGTGTACATCAAGCTGAACCTTGCAGTGTATGATAAAGTGCGCATGCGCATTAAACATATATCATCCTACACTACGATGACATGTATGCGTTTTTTATACTTAAGAATGTGTTATTTTCTAACCTCTGATTTTTATAATGAAAAAGAGAAAGACGAATTATCGCAAGAAAACGGTTTTCTTTGAAAAATTATAAGTTATTAAAAACACAAAGAATAAAGCAAAGAGAAATTTTCAAACTTACATCATACTCAGTGATCCTTTTTTGGTATAAAGATATTTTTAACTTTACCAGTTTATTGATTATTATATTTAGCCGCCAAATTATTATTCTTAAGTTATGAATAATTGAGAAATTATTCATTTTTTTTTTCAAAATATATCATAAATAAAAAAATGCAATACAATTTAGGTTAAGCTAATTCTACAATTTTTAATTAATACGAATTATGCAATTAATATAATTCTACAATTTAAAAATTTAAATACAAAGTATTTTAATAAAAATAAAGCATAATCTTAAATATGGTAAAAAAGATTTATGTTTTATCGCGCATTAACAAGTATTAGTAAAATTTTTTACGAAAGAACTATATTATGCAATAAATAATAAAACAAAATAAAAGCGATTATTTCAAAAAGTATTAGAATTCCTTTTAAAATTAGAAGTAGCAAATGCGAGATGAGCAATATCAAATGCGAAATATGAAATTAAAATTAACGAGAAATGCTTCATAATTAAATAAAAAGGGACACCATTTTGATAAATATTTTGCGTTTGTAATATAATGAATGACCTAAACTCAACCAACCATATCAAAACTGGAACCAAAATATTTACATAAGAATAACAAAAACACTATTTATTTTGCTAGCTGATGATAACAGTGGAACAAATGTTAACAAAAGAAAAGAGCAAACAATATTAATATATATACAATACAATAAACACCAAAAGGGCAAAGGAAAAGAACAGACGATTTTATATAACAATATTAATATAGATATGTATTTAAGAAAATAAGAAAAATAGCTATTACTGTAGCAGAAGACAAACGATTGTCGATATAAAATCTTTAAATCGATTTTTCATCATGAAATCCACCGAAACATTGTTTACAATGTTTGCAGACGATAATTATGACACAAATGCATTTTTAATAAATAGTCAATACTTACAATAAAAGAAATAAAAAATTTAAAATATTAAATTTCAATTAATTCTTGTGAAAAAAGGAAATTAAAATTTGCTCTTTTTGTTAAAATTAACTAATGAATTAATTTTTTTTAAATGAAAAAGCATTTTATTTAGCTGTTACCATTAAATCACCAAATAACCACTTTAAAGTGGAGTGATATAATAAATTCACTAAAAAATGAATTTTGAAATATTAAAAGAAGAAAAAAAATCATTCTTTGTGCATGTTTCGGACCGTAGTAGATAATCGTAGTTTTTTGAGCAGAATGATCTCTAATAAATTTACTAAAAAAAATCTGCAATGTTTCAATTTATTTATTTTTACATAAGCTGATTAAAAAATGTAACTATACGACAACTCATAAATTCATTGGGCATTTGACGACGCTTTAGTGCTTTTTATTTCAAAAATGTGATTTTTAATTACTTCAAAAGATATAAAGCATTAAAAAATAATATTTCCAACAGCAAATTAATTGTTCTTAATATCACGAACAACATTTGCAAAATTTGTATTTGATTCTGATCTTCTTGCATATATAATTATGAATTAATTTCATTAGGTATTTTCAATGAATGTTTTATAATATGAATGTATGAATAGTTTTATTGTTTTTAACAATGTTCCATAAATATTTCTTAATATATGACATCGATAAAGTTTATATCTTTTTTTGAAGTATAATTGGTTAAGGCAATAACAGAATATTTCATAAAATGCTATTTATAAATGAATATAGAAGTAAACTCCTTTAGGCAAACTATTTTAATTAACCATGAATCAACCGCTTTATTTTTCACCTACTAAAAGGCTGAAAACAGCTGAATTTTCTTTTTAAAGTCAATTCAGTTTTCAGAAGTTCTTTTCCTAAAATATCTTCATAAATCAAAGAAAAATCAATAAAATGGAGTAAAAGACTGTAAAAAAAGTAGTTGCCTATTCAACATTATCTCATTTAGTTAATTGGTGTGCAGAAAAAGATGTTTAGTTGCTTTTTATCAAAAGACAGGCAGACGACATTGTGTGAAAAACCGTATCAAAGTACAAATCCAGATATAATGCTTTAGAGAGGGACCGAGTCCTACTTTCATGCTTCCTCAAACTTCCAGAAAATCTATTTCAGTGAGAAAATATTATGAGTGAATTCGTTTAGCTGTAGGTATGCATGATAAACTGGTTTCCTCGATATACAAAGTGAATTAAAATCGTGCACTTTCGATTAAACTTTATTAAAAACAACAAAAATGGAAACAAATATCGAATTGTTTCATTTATTCCTTAGTACGCAATACTTTATCAGTAGGAATTGTCTCCCCGAAACATTATTGCTTACTCTCTAATAAAGATGCTATCCTAGAGAACGCCTTACATGGCATTGGCTTACAATAGTTACGAAATATTAACTTTTGGCGTGAATATAATTTTGTTACTATATCGATCATTTAACCCTTGTCGAATTATTTGGTGATTAATCCCTGGCATGCGTTAATAGTATCTAAAAATGGAATTTGTATTATAGACACGTTTTTCTCAATCGATTGAAACAAAGATTTGACACAAAACTGCAGTTATATTCCCAAAATCCGATACTCAATTTGATATATTTATGTCATTGCGTCTTTGAGTTATTATGTTTGCATGTTTTTAAAAGTACAGACAGATAGACGATCAATTCCTTGTAGGATCTTACTCAAAATTTGTAAGATGTCTATAGTACAGACATTAAATATGCGTATCGAATTTTATCAATCTTGCTCTCTTCGTTTTGTATTTATCTTATATTCGAACAGCAGAACAGACAAACTTCCTCTGAAAGGGATTTGATCAAAATTCGATAGAAATCTACATATTCTTTATAAAGACCATTTACCAAATTTCATCCGACTAGCTCAAGGCGTTTATGAGTAATCTTTGATAGACAGACGGACGGAAATTTTCCAAAAATGTGTTTTCCAACTCAAGGGGATCTAAAATTTGGAGACTCTTCGATATCTCGAATTCGAATTTCTTGAAGGTTACTATACTTTATCTATACTACATATACGAGAAAATAAAAATCAATTAATATTATCCTAAGAAACGATTGAACAATTGACTTTTAGTGCTAACATTTGTACATTTATATTTGGCAATATGGATGATTTTACTTTCTAGAAGACCCCGTCCTTAATATTTAAAGAAAATCTCATATTACTTGGCTACTTCACAGATTATATTTATATGATATGCGCATTTAAAAAAATATGCAAAATAATCTAAATTACTGAAATTTTATTTAAGGTCATATTATTCTACCAGAATTTTTTATGAAATATCTTGAATAAGCGGCACCGTTCTTTCCCTGGAATTTGTGTGTGTGTGTGCGCGTGCGCGTGTGTGTGCATTTAATATATATATATTTTTAAGTTTACGAAAGACGTG
This sequence comes from Argiope aurantia, assembly GCA_026543865.1. Classification (NCBI taxonomy): domain Eukaryota; kingdom Metazoa; phylum Arthropoda; class Arachnida; order Araneae; family Araneidae; genus Argiope; species Argiope aurantia. The sequence goes on from JAPMOR010087632.1 coordinate 84,647, forward strand.
CAAATGAATGTTCTATATTATTTGCGCATGTTATTTATTAATGATGTGTTTTATAAAAAAATCTGTAGTTATAATGAAAGTAAATGCGCATCTCTTAATTGGTATTGTAAAAAGCGGATAATCAAGCTTAAAGTTACAAAGTTTCGAGAAAAAAAATTTCGGGAAGTGATAATTTCGAAGTTCTGTATTTTGTCATTTATTATTAGCATTTTAATTATTTAAAAATGAATCAAAACTTTGTGTGTTTTAGCAATAATTTAGTAAATATTTTTACTACATAAAAATAATTTATACCATCCTAAATTTATATTTTTAAAATCATCTTTTCGTTGTCGTCCATTTTATGCGCATAACTTTAACAACGTTTTTATTTTTAATATTTTCATATCAACTTTTTTTCAATAATGCATTGAAATTCAAACTGCTGTCACTGCATATATTAATATTTTATAGTTTATGTTCAAAATTATAGAATCAACGATTCTGTCTATTTTTTCATTCGCTTTTTTTTAGTATTTTAATAAATTTGGCTGTTCTTTATAATTTTACCAAGCTTTACTGAAAATCCTTAAAAAAATGCCTTAACTAGTATGTTAAACTATCACATAAAGTACCCGGTATGTTAAATTACAAGAACTGTTTAGAATCAAACGTATATTTTGCATGGAAATAAAGTTCTTGCGGCAACTTTCAGTTAAATATTAGATGAAACGAGCAAGTCACATGACTTGACACCATTTATGTGCACAATGAGACGAGCGTTGTAAGGCTACTAAGCAATACACTGAATTGACTATCATAATCTGACTTTTTTAATCCAATTGAATTGTCATGAAAATATCAAAATTCAATATATCAAAGATTAAATTTGAAATTAACATTTTTTCTGAATTATTAAGCCTGAGTTCACTTTCCGATGTTTATTACATTTGCAAAAACTGCTTTTAATTATCTTTCAAGAATTAATCACCACAAAATAGGACTTTTTTTTCCCCGAGTTTAATTTTCACTACTTTCTTTTGAAAATTGACATTATGGTACCATTTGAAATCCTAGAAAGCATGTTAAGAATAGATTTTTTTTTCCATTTCTAGTGCGCGAATTCATAAGAATAGAACAGTACTTAAAGGCATTTTTCAATGACTCTAATTTTCCAACAAGATCGAATTTTTTAAAAATTAATGCCGATACAGATTTAAAATGTTTAATGCCTGTTACTTTCTATATAACAAATACTTAAGCTGAATTCAAAAACTTTTATTCAAGTTTTTAAAAAACGATTTTTTTTCCAGGTAAGCATTTTTTACTTATTTTATGTAATATAGAAAAAAGTATAGTAATCGTCAAAAAACAAAAACATTTTTGGAAAATGTCCGTCTGTCTGTCTGTGACAAAGTCACTTTGAATTAGACGAATGAAATTCGGTATGCAGGCTTAGAACCAAATTTCAAGAATTCTATCAAATTTTGAGCAAAATCAGTTAATAGGAAGTCTGTCTGTCCGACTTCCTCAATATAATTTAATACGATGGCTATAAATCGAAGAGAGCTAGATGGATAAAATTCGGTACACAGATTTAACATCTTTAGTACAGATGCTTACCCAGTTTTGAGTGAAATCTAACAAGGGGTTGATCGTATGTTTGGTTGTATTTTAAGATACATGTAAACACGATAACTCAAAAACATAATGACTAATGCAATGCCTATTTAGCAAAAACACGTATCAAATCTGGTACACGTTTTTGCGACTTTAAATGCAGTTTTATGTCAAATTTTTGTTTCAATCGTTTTGGAGAAACGCGTTTGAAATCCAATTTCGGTTTGGGGATACTTTTTGATAGCATGCATGAGATTAATCGCCAAGTATCTCGTGATAAATTCAATCAAAATGCCAAATTCATGCCAAAGTTTAATATTTCGTAAATAATATAAGCCAATGCCATGGAAGACTTTCACTTTTATAATATCTTTTTAGAGAATATACGAGAAATTTTTGGAGATTAATCCACTGATTAAACAAGGGATAATTGCATACTTCTAAAATAAAATTTAGTTTTGGAGTCGTCCTTTAGAAGAAGAAGAAAATCGACTGATCGTCAGTCGATTATTCGAAAACGCAATGACTTAAATACATAATTTAATATTTGATTTTATGATTACAATTGCAGTTCTGTGTAAACTTTTTGTTTCAATCGGCTGGGTAAAACGCATCTAAAATGCAAATTCGATTTTTGGATATTATTAATTGCATGCCAGGAATTAGTCGCCAAATAACTCGCCAAGAATTACACACTATATTCAGTAAAAAATTGAATTCAAGTTCAATTTCGTAACTATTATACGCCAATGTCTGGGATAACACCTTTATTACAGAGTATGCTAGAAAGTTTGGGGAAACTACTCCCGCCAGTTTTATTCTTTTTAAATTTATTCCAAACCATAATCATTCAATAACATTTAACACTCATATTATATAAAACTTTCTGATGTATACAGCTTTTTAATTTACATTTTTTGACTCAATAGTTTTTATTTAAATGCGAAAACCCGGTGTTTCAACTTCCACTTTTTTCCCACCCTTATCTGGTAACCAACTAAACTAATTAAAACATTTCAATTCCTGATGTATTTTTTGCACTGGATTAGTTTAAAATATTTTGTTAAGAAAACCGTGAGTTTTCGAAATTATACTTAAACGATTTAGTTGAAATTAAATATTATCAACATTCCCGGAGAATGAGTTGATTGTTAAAAGAGGTCAATAATTTTTAAAATCACCTGATATTTCTTTTAAATCCAATAGCTTAATGCTCAGAATTTTTAACTCAGCAAAAGCAATCAGTCGTATAACTATTCAGCAAAAATAAGGGGCCATTTTTTAAAACCAATTTCTTAAAGGAATATTACTTATTGTAATGTTTCTCATGAGGCGACTTAGAAAAAATTTCTGCAGATTTTCAATGATGATGATTCCTTCCGAATTAAAACCACCCTCAGATAAAAAAAAAAAAAGTAGAAGAAGGGTTAAAACTTCCATTTCCCCATAACTTCTTAAAGATTGAAGATATAAAAATAAAATAAAATAGGCAAACTAACGTCTCTTTAAGAAGAACCACTGTTGTATTAACATTTTTTCGATAGCTGCAATTGTTAAGAAGTTTGAGGTAGAAAAGTAGTTTTTAACCTCTAGCTTCGACTATTTTTAATATGATCTGCATTGCCAAAATTAAATAAATAAAGAAAAAAATCTAGCTCTTTAATTTCTTCTAAAAAATTCATTCTACAAATTCTTTTCCTAAGTGTGAAATTATTAAAATGAATGTAACTAAAGTTCAATAATTTGAATAAGACTAACAAAATAAAAATAAATGAGCAAAAATATTTATTGGCAACATGTAAAAATGGACAACTTTAGAAAATTTGAGAAGCTGCATGTGGTTTAGTGTTTTGTAATGTAATTTATTATAATTATTTATTTATTTAAATTTGGCAATACAAGTCATGTTAAATATTTATTTCGCAATAAATGCTGAACTATGCGATGTCAATAAAATAATCATCTATGACTGCTTCTGTATACAATAGTTAGCTGTTTTTGATTAAGGACTGAAAGGAAAAATATTAAATTCGATGATAAGGAATATATTTTTACCTTCCAGATTGCCGGGGAGAAATTTAATTATTTCAAGAAGTAAAAAAGTGTACATAAAATTACTTAATAGTAATTTTTTCCCCAAAACAAATTTCGACTTCTTAAGAAATTTATTTTCGGAGTTCTTTTTTTAAATCTTTCGGAGTCAATAAATATCGAATGCTATACAATTTAGAAAGTTGATTCCGCTATTAATTGTCCTCTATTAAAATATTCCTTTTAAGGTAGATGTTTGCCTTAAAAAGAAAACCTTTTGCGAAATTCTGATTTTTTGTTTTGTTTTGTTTAATATTCTTTACGCTTGAAGAGATTTCTTTATAAAATCGTTACAATTTTGCTCCTAAATCTATTTTTAGGAAGTTTCACTGATTTTTTATATTTGCATCCACATAGTTTTAATGCTATTTTGCATTTATTTTCAAATTCGTATCTTTGATAGAATTTTCGGACAAAAAAGCCTCTTATAAATTAAAATCTTATGCATGGTTCTTGTTCAAATGTGGAATAATAATTTTTCAATATGTTTTATAGTTTTTGAACTAGAGAATGCGTAATCTATTCATTTAGAAATATTTTATAGTTTTTTTAAATGCTTCACAATATGAAAAAAATTGAAACTTTCGTATTATTTATCAGTCGAACCTCATTATTTAAAGAATGGTTATAAATACAATTTATTTTTTAATACGAAAACAAAATTATATATTTCATAAGCTATCGGTAAAATTTCAAATAAATCATTTAATAAACCTCTAAATTAGAAGATTTTTGCTTTATATACCTTTTAGCTAAAAAAATGTCATTTTTTCCAGTTTAAAAAAAAGCCACTTAATTGATATATTTTGATTTCGTACCTTTATTTCAATCTTTTTGATGCAAATATTCAATAATATAACTATTTTCGAAAAAATTCACCCCCAGCATAGTTAAATATCATAATACAAGATCTATTAACAGATATATAAAAAGAGTTGGTCTGTATCTGAATGTCCGTGGTTTTGAAATGCCAGATCAACTGATGTACTGCAATTAAATTGAATGATGGTTTAAATCAAGTGGAAGCAACCGACGTCAATATTATTTTAAAATGTGAATAAATTTTCTATTTATTTACTGGTAAATCCAGATTTTTTTTTCTTTTGCTTATCTTCATAAAATTTAGAGTTTTATATTCTCATTAAAGAACTATAATTTTCATATTGTTTGTAAAATGCAGAAAACGCCCTTGACAAATAGGTGTTACTTTTTTTTTTTTTTTTTTTTTTCACCTGCTTAAAATTTTCAATTTACCTTAAAACAGCAACATTCGCTAAAACATTTTCAAATAATTAGAAATTAAGTTTTCACGTTATTACAAAGTGACATCGAAGCAAATTATTCCACAAAAAAATATTTTTTGTATTATCTTAAAATTGAAATTTTTACCTTTTTTAATTTATAGCAATTTTCAGAAATTTAATAAATGCAAACGATTTTAATATCAGGTAATTTTTGAATATTCTGTTGCTACGCAATGGTGAAGCTTTGAAATATTTTACTTTCATTTGTGTTACTTGTTTCTTTTTTAAATATTTTTGCAATGCTTTTGATTGATTGAAAAAGACATTTTTAGTAATATTTGTTAAAATATTTTTTGTTTTAAAGAACAAGAACACAAACGATGAACTATCGCCAGAACACGTTAGTAGTATTCTGACAAAAGACTAAACAGAAAAGCTTCACAGCAGGTGTGTAACTACTAGGTTAGAAACAACAAATTCAATTTGATTTAATGATATGGGGAAAATTAGCTATCAGCTGTTTTTAAAAATCGTCTGATTCAATTGATATTCTCATTTTGATTTTTTTTTAAATATTTCAAATGATATATATATTTAGTGTATTATAATATTATATACAAAAACAGTTCTTACTTCAAAATTATTATGTTATAAAATTATTTTAAATTTGACCAACGTAATTTACGACGGCAACGGATGATTCTATAATAATTGACGTCAATAAGTTGTGGTGTAACTTCCTTGATTTCAATGATTTTTTAATCTAGATTAGGAATCTAGTCTAGGAATTCGTTCAAAGTAATAAAACCTTAGTGTAAGAAATTAAAAATAAAATAAAAAAAAATAAAAAACCCTTTCAAGCGTCAGCTGGATAATTTTTCTTAACATACAGAATTTCAAATACTAATCATCTTGTAAAACTTCCCTGTGGTAAGTTTTTTTCCAATGCAACTTTTTATTCAGTTCTAATTTGAATCCCTCTTTATTTGAATATTTAATATCAGCTTTAAATTACTAGATTATTGGAACTGAGGAATCTCGTTCATATCTACATAAGGACTGTGAATTAGAGTTCATTAAAAATGATAAAATTATACAAAATTAAAAATAAAAAAAAATTAAAAATCGGTTCGATTGCTTTCTTGCATTTCAAGATAGTAATTATCATTTAATACTTTCTAATTATAAGTACATTCAGTGCACATTTTTTTTCAATTCTTATTTGTTTAATTCTCATTTTAATATTTAATGCCAGATTTTGTGAAGAAAAATACCCAATTATCAAAAATATTTACAATCACCATTTATTGCAGGTGTTTATATTACGTACCAGAATTTTTTGCAAAATTGTGATAATAATAACACTGTTGTCGGTTACAGGAAATGTTTACACAGCAGCAAGCAGTCATTTGTAAGAAGTGCTGTTATTATTTACGAAGTAAATGCTTGTGGGATAATAGAAAAAGGAGCGTTGACCATTGTTTTTATTTTGTTTAATTTTTTTTGTTGTTTTGTTTTAAATTTTTTGTCATTATTTCCTCGTTTGATACATGGTTTCAAAATGAACTTGTAAAAACACAATTTTCGTGTCTGCAAGGAGTATGTACTACATAAGGCAGAGAGCAATCGTTTGTAAGAAATGCTATTTTTAATCATCGGGTCAATATTTATAGAATAATTAAAAAAAAAGTTTAATAATCATTTTTATTATTTTTAATTTTTTTTCATTGTTCAAGAATTTTCTGTCAAATCTTCGTTTGATACATGATTTCAAAATGATCTAGAAAAAGTAATGACAAACTCAATTATAGATGCTAAAACTGAGTGACATATTTGTGTGTAATATGACCTCCACACACGCGTTATTCAAAAATATAAAGATATCAAAAATTAGAAGGTTTTATAAATTAAAAGAAATTAGAAGAAAACGCGTATGGAAATCGCGAATTTAAGTGCTAGCACGAAAGAAAGATATGAAAAAAGGTAGGAGAGAAATAGAGATGAGGTCCAAAGAAACAGACATTTTATTGATTAAACTAGCTAACATACCTCTAATAAGAGACCACCAATAATCAAGCATGATTCACATTGGTGGCGTTCAATAACATAAGATAAGCCACGGATACACTTTTCCTGAAGCAATTGAAAGTCTAGCCACGAGATCATCGGAGTCAATGATCCCTTTATACGTTATGCTTTTAATGCCCAAGTAGCAGAAAAAAATCCCTGCATGTTAAATCTAGCGATCATGGCGGCCAAAGAACCAGCCCACTCCGTCTGACCTAATGTGGGTAGTACGAAACGTTGAGTAATTACTGGCGTTTCTACTGAAGACGGCTGAGGTTTCAAACGTTTGACAGTCGTTATTTGTTACTTCACTAATGAAAGTTTGTAACAACAACAAAAAAAATCCAAAAGGCAGTATTCTTTTTTTTCTACCGAACTACCACCTCGATAGCTCTACCCGAAGAAAAATGATCCAAAATGGCTAGAAAAGTAGTTGTTTAACTCGAAATTCCTTTAAATATAAAAGTGATAAATAGAAAAAGTGGTTAAATATATGTTTTGCAATCTTTAAGTGTATTTTACACTCAGTTTTTTTAGTGTGCAATGTATCACAAAATTGATTTTTTTTTTTACTTTCTTGTATATGAAATATACAAAAAGAAAATATGAAAATTATTGATTGTTAAAAATTCTACTTGTAATATTTTAGAACTTCTTGATTTTCTGGGAAAAAATTATTTTTAGAATTCTACCTATCTATTTGTGAAGAAATTCGAAAACTCAATCAAATAAACAAATAAAATTCAATAAGTTGTCTTTGTGTCATACCTGCAAACAAGTAATGCCTAATTTCAGACAAATTCTTTTTAAAGGAAAGTCTGTATACATGTCCCTGTGGTTAATAGTAAACAAGGAAGTTAGATATATGTAATTTGGCAGATAAGCTTTATTATCAAAAATGTAAATCGTAATCACATTTTGGACAATTTTATAAAATTTTAGATTAAGTGTTGTTCTATTTTTTTCGAGTCTAAATGAACACGATAATATAACCAGCGTAAATGATCGCCCCAGAAACTCAATGTAGACTTTCTAATAAAGATATTATCCCAGAAAACGCCTTGTCGCACAATAGTTACGAAATATTAACCTTTGGAATAAATTTAATATTTACTGAATCTATCATGTCAACCTTGGCGAGTATTTGGCGATTAATCCCTAGCATGTGGTTAACAGTATCTGAAAACCGAATTTGCGTTACTGATTCAATTTTCTAAACAGGCTGAAACAAAAATTGGACACAGAACTACAATTGTGATGACAAAATCCCATACCAAATTTGACATATTTATATACTTGTGACTTTGAGTTAACATGTTTCTGAAAATAGAGACCAACAAATTCAAAATTTGAAATTGTCTCCTTACTACAGATGTTATTTCTGTGTATCAAATTTTATCTATCTAGTCCTCTTCATTTTGTAGTTATCGTATTAACTTATATTCGAACAGCCAGCCAGACAGACTTCCTCTTAATAGATTATTCACCAAAATTTGATAAAAATCTACAAATTTGGCTTAAAGATCGTATGCCAAGTTTCATCCGTTTAACTTAAAGTGTTTTTGAGTTATTTTTGTCACAGACAGACATTTTCTGAAAATGTGTTTTTCATATTTAGGAATTTCTAAAACACGGAGACTCGTCTAAATTACTAGTTCGAATACTTTTTCTATTCTGCGTACACGAGAAAGGAAAAAAGCCGTAAATAAGATGAATCAGTTCCCGTGTCTGACCTTTACCAAAAGGTTATTGATCAGTGACTACAGCTAAACTAAATACAAACAATCGATAATCTATCAAAAAATTGTTAGTAATTTGTCGATATATGAACTAAAAAAAACGATAAAAAGCAAAATAAGTGAGAATATCGAGATTGGTATGTTATTTTGAAACCAAAACTGTAAGCTATAACACATTTTGAATCCAGTTAGTAAACGATAAGAATTACAAAACGTATATCGATTTTCTTCAATATGTTAAGAAGTTAATATTAAAGGAAACCATATACCATCTGGGGGAAAAATTGAGTAGTAGGCTATTGTTGATATTTCTTCTAATTTTATCGTTTGTTATATAATGGAAATTTATTTTTATTTTAAAAGATAAAAACAAAAACATATTAAATAAAAATACAATCATTCAACTCTAATGTATTGAGCTGAATTTGAATTTGATGTTCGGGATTTAAATTGGCGTTATTTAGCCAAATTCAAAAAAAAAAAAAAGGAAATTTGAACATTTGGTCCAAAATATGTAATATGTATTTTTTGATTTAAAAATATTTAATTCTAAAATTTACTCTTATTTATATTTTAGAGATAACATGAACAAAAAAAACTATTTTATATAGTCACAAAGCACTTAAATATAATTCCAGGAGAGAAAAGAATGAAATTATTATTATAAAATATATTTAAAATTGTTTTTGACTTATTAAAGTCGGAGAAGCAAATTGGGCAAAAAGTAGCATATTAATTCATATAAAATCAGAAAAAAATAGAGGAATGGGCAATCGCTGACATTTCTATTAATTTTATCGTTTGCTATATAAAGAAAATTTATTTTTATTTCAAAAATAAAATCATGTTTTATAAAAATACAATCGTTCTAAATAACTGAAACTTTTAATGTATTGAGCTGAACTTGAATTTCGTGTTCGAGATTTAAATTAGTCAGGTATGTCAAAAAAATGAAATTTGAACTTTTGATCCGAGATTAATAACATGATAAAAAATTAATTTCATAATCTTTAATTTTAAATTTATTTATATTTCAGTAATAACATGAGCAAAAAAAATATATGTATTGTAATCGCAAAGCATTTAAATATAAATCCAGGAGAGACAAGAATGAAAATATTCTTAAATATTTTATAAAATTCGTTTTAACTTACTAACATTAGAAGAATAAATTGTACGAAAATAAAAACGATATCACTGAAATTTTTTTTCAACTTTAAAATGCGTATTTTGTGCAATAATATGCATCCTTTTCCAGAAAATCATTAAAATGTTGAATAATTTTTCATTAAATATCTGATTGAAATTTTGAAAGGCCTGCTCTTAATGAATATCTACTATCCAAGAAATAATCCCGTGCTAAATTTGGTATTTCCAGATCTAACAGTCAGTTTAATTTCTTTTTTTCATCATGTGTATCGTTATTCACATATAATATACGCGATAATAAATAATTTAATGTTAAAAATAAAACAAACAAGCAACCGCAATTTAAATGATTCGAGGATTTTTTTATCGATGTATAATTTATCTGTTAAAATGCAAGAAATCCTTTCCATCAAAATTTTTTTTCATCATATACAACTTTAAAAAGCAATCGTAAATGCCCCTCTCATTCGCAAGTTTAGAGATAAAATTGTTCCCAAACGATTATATAATGTTTCAGCATCATCTTCCGTAACAAAGAGATCAATGTCATCGAATAGTTACATAAGAGCCTTATCAAGGAAGAAATCTCTAGATTTCTTAATAGTACTTCCTGATAGATATCTCCAGGTGATTAAATAAGATATTTACGTTCAAAATGGATGGACGTAATCAGATTAGTACGTTTCTTACTTACATCAGCGACGAAAAATATTTATTACAATGGAAATGATACAAGAATTTCAATCTTATAACTTTAAACGAGCAATTCTTGTCTATATATAAATTTATTGCGTATATCTCGGAAACTACCCTAACGATTTGGATGAAGTTTTATATTTAGGTAAGGTTTTGCTTTTTAAATTTATCTATATGGGTGTCTTTTTTGAAAAAAGACGATTTTACACACAGCAGAAAAATTTTTGTAACTAACTTTTAGAATAAGTATATTCATCTTCTCGTTGAAGTGTATGCAGTGCAGTACAGTGACTAGAACAACATAGATGAGGTTCTTGCTGCGGATCCTCAGTTCGATCCGTGCATTTTGCTTTACTTTTTTACTTATGTATTTATATTTAATATCTTTGCTTTTTAAGTTTATCAGGTGTATTTCCTAAAAAGACATAAATAACTAACTATTAAAGCCGTTTTCTATATGCTTTTATGCAGAAGACGTGATATAGAGCCATCTCGGACCCGATTTCACCATGGGAAAACTGAGTGCAAGTTCTAAAATATAAGTAATGATAAATAAATTGTAAAATGAATACTGTGATACAGCAGATTGTTTCGAATAACATGTTAAAAGGTAAGTGCGTTCATGACTTTTTTTTTACTTAAATGACCAGTTCGTATGTAGGTAAGATTGAAAAATATTCATATGTAAGCAGTATGTGATCCGTATCTAAATATTTTCTCCTGAATAAAAACACAATTTTACAAGAAGAAAAAAAAACTGCCGAGAGAAGTTTGGTTTTCCAGATATTTATTATTGATGTCTGACTAATAAATTACATTCTAACAAGCTTCTTTGACAAATCAAACGAGATATCACTGCTCAAAGCAAAGCAATATCATAAGATTGTTACAATTTGAATATTTCTATTACAAAAATGTGTATTATAAACAGTTTTTGTTAAATGTGCTTTTATTGGTGTATATACAATATATTTTTTTAATGTTGAAATTTTGTGAAAAAGCGACATAAAAAAAATTGTAGGCCTGCAATTCGTATACTCTTTTGTATGCGAAAGTAAGAATTATCAAAAAAAAATTCGTGCTTTTGACGTATCTCCATGTTTCAGACCTGTCTGATTCTGAAACACACATCTTTGTAACTACGTATGTCTGTAAACTCAATAACACTTTCAGCTAGACAAACGAAATTTGGAAACATGTACTTTACACTGCATTTACAGATTTCTATAAAGTTTTGAATGAAAATCATTTAGAAATAAACCGGCCTGTCATACTTTTCGAGTATACAAATGAACACAATAATTAAAAAACGTAAAAAACTAGATAAATAAAATTTCATACATAGGTTTAGCATTTGAAAATGTAGATTTTTATCAAATTGTGAATCAAATCTGTCGACGGATAGACTGTCCATCAATCTATACTTTTGCTTGCAATCAAATGGTATAATTCAAAAAGTAACTCCCTAGATAAATGAAATTTCGTTTATAGATTAAGCGCCTAAAGTATAGACTCGTATCAAATTTTGAACGAAATCTGTCTATGATGCCGTCCATTTACAAATCGAATTTTGAACGAAATCTGACCCAAGCGTTTGTCACAATAATTAAAAAAAGCAACGATTTTTTAAAAATTAAATTTAGTATGAAATCTTGTGACTACATTTGTAGAAATACAAGAAAATACATATTCTATTCTAATACATAAAAATTCTAAAATACATATTAAAGACCAAGTATTAATCGCCAAAAAAAGATAAAAGATCAGACGCTAGATTCATATCGAAGATCGTTATTTCTTACATAATTTCCGCAAAGGTCAAGCTTTTAATATACAACAACCGGTTTTCCTTACTAAGAAACGCACAACTACAATGTGCAGACTCTAAAAATAAAAATATGAGCACTCGTGGTATTCACGACTTTACCCAAGGTTCCATAATTTTAAGCACCATTGAAAGGAGGATAGCACCTTTCTTAGAAAGGGCTCCAGAATGTCCTCGGCAAACAACTCCCGCTAGTTTTCTCTGCTGTTAATACTAATGATTTTGCGGTCTTCGCATTTTTCTTTTAAATCTTATTTACTTTTAGCATTTTCTTTTCTTTTGTTTATTTTATATATTTATTTATTATTTAGATGTTTCTTCTGTAACGTATATAACTTTCTTAGCGCGGTGTGGTTTAAGGTCAAGTAACCATACAGCACGCAAAAAAAAATTAACTTCTAAACTGTAACTGTAAAGAAAAAAAAGTTACTATTGAAATGAAATTAATAATTTCATTCCATAATTCATTAATAATAATTGAAATTCATTAATGACTGAAATAAAATTAATAATTTCATTCAATAATTCCTTATTAATTTATTGAAAAAGAGTATACTCATTAACTCCAGTATGATATAAATAATATTCTCCATATTGAATAATATTGTTGAATATTGAATAATATAATGAAATATAGCGCAATATTGTAGAATATTATACAGCATTCTATGCTATCTGGGAAAAGATTTACCTGAAAATATCTACTTAGACCATCCAAGATTGCATTAACTGAAGCAGATATAACAGACATATCGGAAAATTTTATCTTTAGCTACACCATTTTATTCTATAATAAAACTGTATTATTATGTCTCTGAATATCAAAATGATTGGAAAATCTAATGAAGCTTCAATTTCAATTTGATTTGTGTATGAGTCATTTGTCGTAAAGACTGTGACTAATTCTCGGTTAGAAAATTCGTAAAGATTCGAAATTTATTTGCGAATTTCACTCTCAACTTTTCAATCGCTGACGATTTTTTAACTTTTCTATGAAATAATGTAAAACTTTATTGGGCTATATTAATACTTTACATTCGATGCAATAATAATAATTTACATAATTATTATCTGCAAGAGCTCGTTTTAAAGTTTCATGGCTAAAAGTATAATTTTGAAAGTTGACTTTTTCCAAAAAATTATTCTGTGATTTTTTGCAATTCTGTAGATGCTTTCTTAACGACCTATATTAAGAAATATTAAAATTACTTGCCAATAAGAATGGTGTGTGTTAGAGGCCTTTCCACCACAAAGGGTTTATGTCTCATTTTGAAGGAATATGAGGGCTGCTTTGGAACATAATTTTGAGTCATGGACATATGAAGAGGTACACACCTGAACTGGCTTCCTGTCTTCAAACTTTCGAGCTCGACCAAAGGAAGGTCGTTTGTTCCACACCAGATTTAACGGGCATCAGAATCTTTAGTGGAATCGGATTTCGAATCAGAAACAAGTGGCATAGAAATAATAAGTAGCTTCCAGATTTAAAAACAAATAATTTGTTCCAAGTCACCCTTCATTAATGGCACTCAAAATATGATTTTATTTTTCAACCCTAAATTAGAATTTACTATAAAAATTTACATAGTTATACTACGTTCCCAGCCTTACGACAACACTGTCTAAAATCTTCCAATTTGAAAACAATATCTTAAAGCAAAACCACCACATTTAAAAAAAAAGAAATTAAAAAAACCAAGCGATTTTTATAAAACGCGGAAAATAATAATTGCAAATATTGCAAAAATAAAAATACTGTATTTAAGTAAATATTTAAATATTTTTCCATAAATAATTGATTTTTCTTTTGCGTCAGATAATTGGCTTGACAATAATCAGGTATAATTTTATCAACTAAAACAATGCAATGTATGAATAACAGATTAGCTTTCAACTAAGAATTCCTTACGAGAATTTATTGTAACCTCTTTAACAAACGGAACAATACGAATTAGTCAAGCGTAAAAGCGGTTTGTTCTGTATCGTTACATTATGCTAATTCTTATTGTCGTCTCAGAAATTTCATTTTCGCTACAAAGTAGTTATTTTTAGATTAGGAATTAGATTTTCTACTTTAGACTAAATATATTGGCTGGTTAAAATAGGAGCAAATTTAATTGTAATCAAAGAAATGTTACAAAGTAATTTAGATGGAAGTGCAGATACGGAAAATCATTTGTATTACTAAAGAACACTCTGATCTGAAATTTCTGTTTATTGAATTATATGACAACTGTTTTATGATAGCCGGTGTTTGAAGACTTTTAAACAAGAGAAGTCATTTCGAGTGATATATTTCCATCCAAATATATCTTATCTACGGATGCGACACATGTTTTTTTGACGTCATGGGTGACATTTCTCCAGTTTAATATGGAAGTTTAGAGAGTGGTACACAGAGTGAAAGGTTTAAAGTATCGTCTATATCTTCCTGATTTGGAAGTATTGATGTTTTTCAATTCTTATATAAAATGAGTTACGAAGATATGGAATTTTTTCTCGTATGTGCAAATTCCAATAAATCACACTTTTTGGGACTAACGAGCCGAATTTCACGACCAGTTAGTCCGTCAGGTGTAATGGTTGTATTTAATTTCAATTATAATTCTTATGCAGGATTTTAAGTTTATGCCTCCTTCAACATTTTTTTAGTATCAAATTATGACAGATATTAAAGTCGATAACTTATAGCTTTTTTTTAAGTTCAGTTTATTGTGTGCATTAACATTTTATAATGGAGTCGAATCTTATGACATCATAATGCCATTTAAAATCTTATGTGTCAGGAAAAGCTGTTTCAAATAAAATATTATTTGCAGCAATGTAATTTCGCTTTCTGATTCCTCTCATATAATAAACAGAATCGTTCTTCCTCAACTTTCAAATTATATGATTAAATATTTGATAAAACAATAAAAAAATTGTTTGCATTTCGTCGCAATAATGGAATTATTGTTCAAAATCAAGAAAAAATTATTTTATTCAACAGACAAAATTCAGAAACAAATTCTGCGATAATTCAGTTAACATCATTAACAAGTAATATATATAAATATATATAAAAAAATTAAATCAATTCCTACTTAGATCAACAAAATTTTTATTTTAGTTACTTTTTATTAAATAATTACAATTAATATAAATATGTATATATATATGACAGAATTACAATATTAAGTGGCAAAATAGAGTTTGACTACAAACTTGGCGACCATTTTGCGATATGGCGACGGATTTGGCGACCAAATAGAAATTACGGGACAAATTTATTTAATTAATTAATATTTGAAAAAAATGTATTAACATCAAGTGTCATCTACTTGAACAAAATATATATAGAGAGAGTGTGAGCTAACAGCAGGAATTGAAAAAAATCAATTATTGGAATTATAAAATTGTGTGAGAATAATTTATGGGAAATATAATTTTGGAAAATCTAGCAGAAAAATACCAAAGTATCGGTTAATTTTTATGCATAATAAAAATTAACCAATTGAAATTTTTTAAAATAGATATAAGTTGCACATTCTGACCCTCTACAGCAAGCTTATTAGTACCAAATTTGGCTCTTGGTCTAAGCGGGCTATCCTACTGAGCTCAATAGACACATACGCACGCATCCTGCTTTATTGTTAATAGACATTGCCTGATAAGTATTATCTGGATATAAACTGATAAAAAAATCCAAATAATTAAAAAATATAGAACCATTTCAGTAATTCACAAATGAAATCAATTGATGTGACATTGTAGTCATACGACAAACGTGTGACGTCTGACATTTAACACTAAACGCTGTCTCACACACTCCTCCTTTTCTCTACTCATGATGCTCTGAAGATTACAAAACAAAACTCGATACGGTAAATTTGACTTGTTTTGTTGAATTTTATTTCGTTTAATACTTGTAATATTTTGCCATAGTGCGAGAAGTAATATTTTCCTAAATGCAATGATATATGTATCCATTATATAAAATAATCATGTGAATATTGCGTTTTATTCGTTTTGTGATTGGCAGATAGCAAGTCACCCGACGCATGACATTTGGTGCTTGTTTTACCGGTATTGTTTGAAATATTTAATGAAAATTGTTATCGCGTCATAAAAAATATTTATATTGCACATGATAGTGAAACTGTGACAAAAAAAAGAAAAGTAAAGCTTTAATTAACAACAAATTAGCAGGAAATGAGTTTAAAGGAATATTATTCTACTTTTAATTTTTTGAAACACCGTTTATGGCAACACTAATGAAAAGCTTTCCAGTTTGTTCAGCAATGCGTATGTTGTCCTTGCTTTTTTTAAAGTAATTGGAGGCGTCGAAATATCAGATGAAAAAAGAAAAAAACAAATACTAAGAAAGACCGAGCGATAATCTGGCAATTTGGAATGAAAAGCTGATTTGTAAAGCTACTTAGTTGGAGGCAAAATGTAAAAAATTTGGGATGACAGCCTTTGTAGCTAAAAATCCCTAAATCCCCCTCATTCAAACAAACAAACAAACAAATGTGAAAAATTGATTCAATATTTAGATAATGGAGATACGAGCAAAGAATATAATCAATGTGGGCTTTGAGTTTTGAATCAGAAATATGCGATCGGAAAATGTACGTTCACAGCATGAAAACATTAAGCTTCCAGCACTGGGCAAATGACCAGCGGAGCTTTAAAATTTGATAACTGGAACTAATGGACATCACATACAGTATCAGATAACATCGGAGCTGGCGAGCAAAAGCGAGCAACTATCAAATGTAAGCAAATCACTATATAAACATTTCAGACTGCATCATTAAACGTTTTCACAGTTGCACTTCATTCAACGCTTCGTTAATTAATAATGTTGTTTCATATTGGAAATGCTCTAAATAAGTCGCACCAAAAAACGCTAATCACTCAACGGAACGAAGAAGTAAAAGAAATTAAAGACGAGAAAAGAAAATTAAAAGAAATTAAATAAAGAAAAGCTTCCAAACAATGTCTAATCGAGAACGAAAAGAGGCTTAATTATTGCCAGATAGTTATTTGCTAAGACTTACTTACGGAAATAGATGGTTATATCTTCCAAAATTATTATCTCAAAAAAATGTTTTTTCCCCTTCTTCATATTGCTTTTTTTTCATTATTTCAAAAGTTAAAAAAAATAACATTTTAATTATATCAGTTTCATTTCTATAAAATGTTTTATTTATTTTAATTTTTTAAAATTTTAAATATAATTTTTTAACATTTCAATTTTATTGTTATGAAGAAATTTAAACTCATCCCTCAAACTATTCAATCACGTGATTTTTCTAATGTTGAAATTAAGATTTTTTTTAAAAAAATGCTTTCTTTGCACGTTAAGTAGGATTTTCACTTTCGCTTCTATTTCGTAGAATATACAATTTTAAATTTGGTGGCATTATAATATGTTTTGATTTATTCAGTTAAATTTATATTTTTGTTGATATTATTAAATAATAGAAGAAACTTTTTTAGAATATGCATTCTGCTTTAGTATTTTACAATCTAAAAAGTCAATAACCTGGGAGAACAAACTGGTCGCCAAAGGCGTTGAATATGCAAATTCTTTTATCGTGATATTATATCACTCTACCTGACGAAGTTATGCCATCAGAGATCATCTATTATTTCTTGGATTTATTTTTCGAGATGAAAAACTAAAACTAGTACTCTTATTTAATTTTCAAAATTATATTATCTGCAATCTATTACAAATTAGATTATTCATAATGTTATCATTTATTTGGCAAATATCCACCTATAAATAGCAAATAATAATTAGTAAAGACGCCTTTAAGAATTGAAATTCAAATGTTTACAAAGATTTCCAAATGAAGAAAACACATAATTATCTAGATAAAAAAAAATTAATTTAAAATAAAAACTTTTTGCATTGCATAAATAGTTTATTTCAAAATTGAATTCTTAATTGAACTAAAATTTTACTAGAATATCAAATGTCAAAAAAATTATTGTTTAAGAGTTAATACATAAAAGAAAGAAGAGAAAAAAATTTCGTGTAAGCGATGATAAAAAAAATTTATAATATCAAATTCCACTTATTAAAATCCTTTTTTGGAACTATTTCTCGATTGTAAAACAGCATCTATTGACCATCTATATTATATAATAGCAAAATTTCTCTATTGCGTTTTACTATTTCAGTTGAAATCACTGACTAAAGTAAATTTCAAATAATTGAATTATAATTCAGATATAAACTATTCATTTAATTGTGTGCAAAAGAAAAAATAATTATTTATGTAGTGAAATAATTAATTGTATTCAATTAAATAAATTAAACAATACTTTAATCAACATTAAGGTTTTCAAAAATGTAACATAGTTTTGGTTCAAACAAATAATTACAACACAGATCAAAACAGAATTTCAAGTCATTTAATTACTATTCAAAATAAAATTATTCATTTAATTATGTGTAAAAGACAGCATACTTTTATGGAATTCGAAACGCCAATTTCATTTAATTAGACAAATTAAATTAAAAAAAATTTACATTTAATTACTATTTAAAATAAAACTATTCATTTAATTATGTATAAAAGGAAGTATATTTTTATTTCATTCAAAACATCAAATTTAATTCCAATAGATAAATTAATAAAAAAATTATTTTATAATAACATGAAGCTTTCATCATTCTAATATTAAATTTCGTCAAGTAAAGAACTACGTCACTAATTAAAGCAGAATTTCGAATACTTCAATTAGTATTCAAAATAAAACAATTTATTTAATTATGTATGAAATAAAACACACATAAATAAACATACATAATGTTTTTTTTTAAATTCGAAACATTAAATTCATTTCATTAGATGAATTGAATTAAAAAATAACTTTATTATTAAAGTGAAGATTTTTTATCAATGTTGTACCATATTTGGTCAAATAAGCAGCTACATCATTGATAAAAGCAGAATTTCGAATACTTCGACCAAATATTATTAATGTTTTGAATTACTATTGTAAATAAAACCCTTTATTTAATTATGTGTAAAAGAAAATAATTTTTTTTAAATTCGAAACATTAAATTCATTTTATTACATAAATTAAATTCAAAAAATAACTTTTTTTATTAAAGTAAAGGCTTTTATCAATGTAGTACCATATTTGGTCAAATAAGCAGCTACATCACTGATAAAAGCAGAATTTAAAATACTTTATTTATTACTAAAAATAAAACATTTCATTTAAATATGTGTAAAAGAAAACACATTTTTTAAAAATTCGAAATTTTAAATTCATTTCATTAGATAAATTAAACTAAAAAATTTAAATTTTTTATTAAAGTGAAGGCTTTTATCAATGGCGTATCATATTTGGTCAAATAAGCAGCTACTTCACTGAAAAAAGCAGAATTTCGAATACTTTAATTACTAATGAAAATAAAACCCTTTATTTAATTATGTGTAAAAAAACATATTTTTAAAAATTCTAAATATTAAATTTATTTCATTAAATAAATTAAAGAAAAATAAAAATTCTTTTATTAACGTGAAGGCTTTTATCAATGTAGTACAATTTTTGGTCAAATAAGCAGCTGCATCATAGATAAAAGTAAAATTTCGAACACTTTAATTACTACAAAAAATAAAACAGTTTATTTCATTATGTGTAAAAAAACATATATTTTTTTAAATTCTAAACATTCAATTTATTTCATTAGATAAATTATATTAAAATAATAACTCTTTTATTAACGTGAAGGCTTTTATCAATGTAGTATGATATTTGGTGAAATAAGCAGCTACATCATAGATAAAAGTAGTATTTCGAATACTTTAATTACTACTCAAAATAAAACAATTTATTTAATTATGTGTAAAAGAAAACATTTTTTTTAATTCTAAAAATTAAATTTATTTCATTAGGTAAATTAAATTTTAAAAATAACTCTTTTATTAATGTGAAGGCTTTTATCAACGACGTACCATATTTTCTCAAATACATTACTACAACATTACTGATAAAAGCAGAATTTCGGATACTTTAATTACTACTCAAAATAAAACAATTTATTTAATTATGTGTAAAAGAAAACATATGTTTTTTATTGTAGTCATGAAAATCATTTCATTAGATAAATTAAATTTTAAAAAATTAAATTTTTTATTAAAGTGAAGACTTTTATCACTGTCGTACCATATTGTTTCAAATAAGCAGCGACATCACTGATAAAACCAGAATTTAAAATACTTTATTTACTACTCAAAATAAAACAATTTATTTAATTATGTGTAAAAGAAAACAGGTTTTTTATTGTACGCATAAAACTCATTTCGTTAGATAAATTAATTTTTACAAAATTACTTTTTCAGTAACGTAAAGGCTTTTATCAATTTTGTACCATATTTTTTCAAATAAGCAGTGACCTCACTGATAAAAGCAGAATTTAAAATACTTTATTTACTACTCAAAATAAAACAATTTATTTAATTATGTGTAAAAGAAAACATATTTTCTTTATTCTACGCATGAAAATCATTTCATTAGATAAATTAAATTTAAAAAAATTACTTTTTCAGTAACGTGAAGGTTTTTATCAATGTTTTAGTATATTTTTTCAAATTAGTAGCTACATCACTGATAAAAGCAGAATTTAAAATATTTTAATTACTACTCAAAATAAAACAATTTATTTAATTATGTGTAAAAGAAAACATTTTTTTTTATTTTACGCATGAAACTCATTTCATTAGATAAATTACATTAAAAAAAGGACTTTGTCAGTAACGTGAAGGTTTTTATCAAAGTTGTACCATATTTTTTCAAATAAGCAGCTACATCACTGATAAAAGCAGAATTTCAAATACTTTAATTACTACTAAAAAAACAATTTAGTTAACTATGTGTAAAAGAAAATATATTTTTTTTAAATTCTAAACATTAAATTCATTTTATTAGATAAATTAAATAAAAAAATAATTTTGTTATTAACTTGAAGATTTTTATCAATGTAGTATCATAATAAATCATATTTTTTATTCTAAATATTAAATTCATTTAATTAAATAAATTAAATTTTTAAAAATTATTTTGTTTTATTAACGTGAAATTTTCTATCAATATAGTATCATATTTTGTCGAATAAATAACTGCATCAATAGTAAAGGCAGAATTTCAATGAATTTAAACAAAAAAATTCAATTTTTTTTTATCTCTTTTGTTATATCACGGCTATAATCAGTATAACATGAGAATTTTCCCTCTTAAATAATGATAATACTTATTAAAGAAGAGGTTTAAATGATTTAGCCTTTAATCCAAATAAAATAACATTAAAAAATTTTTATTATGGTTTTTATTAATATAGCACCAAGATTTCTTCCCAAGCGAGTAATTACAAAAGAAAAAAAAATTCTCAAAACCAATTTTATTCAATCACAACATTCCAATTTTGATAAAGCTTTCAAATTCATTTTCATAAGTGTCGACTCATTCTTTTTCCATAATCCTTCACTGCAGATCTTGATCCGGGATGGTGAAGCACTTCCACGTGACCTTGACCGTGGGCACTAGGTCACCCGTGAGCCTTTTTTCCAGGTCGCTCACACGCAACAAAGAATCGGGATGGTCCAAGTCCAAAAATAAGAAAGATGGACCTTTCACCCTTGACTTAGCCAATGGTTTCCGCCTATGGAATTCAATTCCTGAGTTAAGCAGTCGGTTGAGTAATAGGTTGGTACGGTCGGAATATGAATATTTCTTTGAAGGCCAAATGCGTGAGACGGGCTTGGAGTAATTGGGAAAGATAATTATTATCTCTATTAAATCGGGGCTATTTCTTTTTCTTTTTTTCTTTTTTTTTCTATTTCAGAAGAAAGTATATAAAAGATTATTAACATATTACGCATAAACTTGTGACATTCATTATTTCTATATATAAACCTCGATGTTTTTCTTATGTTTTTCAAATATTACTTCCGCAAATTTTGTGATGGTTTTGAAGAAACGTGATATTAATGATTAATGATAACATAATTGATGGATTAAACATGCGGAAGCGGTCCCCCTCCCCCCAGAACGTTTTCGTACACTCTTTAATAAATTTTTCATGCCAGAGAACGAATTACATTGCACTGACATACAATAATCACGAAATATTGACTTTTGGTGTGAATTTAGCATTTTTTCTTTATATATCGTGTCATTTTGGCGAGTTATTTGGCGATTAATCACTGGCATGCGTTAATAGTATCCGAAAATCGAATTTGTGTTTGAGATGCGTTTTTCTCAACCGAGTGAGAAAAAAATTTAACACGAAAATGCACTTGTAGTCAAAAAATATCATATCAAATTTTATAGATTTATGTCATTTCGTCTTTGAATTATTGCGTTTCTGAAAGTACAAACCGACAGACAATCAGCCCGTAATTGGAATCTGCTCAAAATTTGACAGATGTCTACACTATAGATGTTAAATCTATGTACAATTTTATCTATCTTGCGCTCTTCGTTTTGTGCTTATCGGGTTTACTTATATTTGAACAGACAGGCTTCCTTTGAACAGATTTTACTCAGAATTTGACAGAAATCTGCAAATTTGGTGTAATGACCGCGCGAGATTTCAATCGACTAGCTCAAAGAGTTTTTGAGTTATCTTTGCCACAGACGGACGTTCAAAAACATCATTAAGAATGTTGATTTTCTGATGCTTCCTTGTCCATATTGCTTATTTTCGCCTTTTTCTTAGTCTATTCTTAGAAACAGGATTTATATCCTACAAGTACTACCTAATCCGATTTAAGGTTTTTCTTTATCTTGTTGTTAAGATTACATATTATATAACCAGATGAATCAGATCAGATTATATAATCAGATGAATCAGTGAATTTCCCCGCATGCTGTGTAGTAACGGCACTTTTCTTCTCCCACATAAAATTGTAGAAACAGTTTAAGGCTGTGAAAGCTTTGAATGCTAAGATTTTTTTTTATTATTATTTTAATATCCCACACATGAGAGTTGAGCACCTTCGTAGCTTAGTAAAACGAAAGCCTATACTTGTGCATTAACTGGAGGCCAATTGTGAATAACAGTTACGAAAGATCGATCTTTAGCACGAATATTGTCTTCATAGAATCGATCATGCGATCTTTCACGTGAATATTGTATTTAGTGAATCGGTCAACCCCCGGGGTGGGCTGGGCACCTCGAAATGAGGATGAGAGGCTTCCGGTATGGTGATTGGATCTCTCCACCTTGGAGAGTACACAAAAAGGTGGGGGATCTGGCGCCTCCCATCGATGACGGGACGTACTTCCTTCGGGAAGGGTTGTACCCTGGCCGGTGATGACCCTTAAAACTCAACCCCAGTTCCCGCCAGTGTTGCTGTTGTGGCAGTCCCGTCATTCAGTTTTCATTATCCGTGTGCCTTCGGGAAGGTCGGAGAGTCGGTGATATGACTCATGCGTTCTTTTTCTCTGAATCTCTGACAAGCTATTAATATACACTAGTGCCTGTAAAACGAGTTTTTTTATATTTTTTAGAGACCCACATATGAGAGTTGAGCTCTTTATAGTCTAAAGAAAACCTGTACTTGTGTATTAACGAGATGCCATTGGTGACTAATAGTTACGAAAGTTTGATATTGGTTTTACTGGCTCTATCAAGCGATCTTTTGCATTGAATTTCGAAGATGCGATTAATACACAAGTACCAGAAAAACTAATAAGTGGTTTGGAAGGTTTATTTCAAACAGGTTTATCAACAGGCAAAATTTGGCATAGAATTATAACATTAATCACAAGAGCAAACTCCGAAATTCATTTATTTAAAACATCGTGTTTTTTAGCTATATCGTTTACGTACATTAGAAAATACGGGAAAACAAACGGTCATCCACTTGAACGGATTTAGTTCAAAAATTAATACTGATCTCTACTGTATTTTGCACTCGTTCAAAAATCGGTACTGATCTCTACTATATTTTGCACTCGTTCAAAATTGGTACTGATCTCTACTATATTTTTCACTCGTTCAAAAATTAATATTGATCTCTATTATATTTTGCACTCGTTCAAAAATTGATACTGATCTCTACTATATTTTGCACTCTAAGCCTGTGTACAAAATTTTATCCCTTTAATTCTGTACATTTTGCAGTTATCGTATTCAATTGCACTCTGTCAGCCAGATATGCAGTCAATCTTCCTTAAAAAAAATTTTCAAATAAAATCTGATAGGAATTTACAAATTTGGTGTTAAGATCTATGAAAGAATTCATCTAACGTGCTTAAATTAAACAGATCTAAACGTGTTTAATTTATCTTAGTCACAAACAGACAGGAAGACATATAGACATAATTCGAAAAATGCAATTTTCGGACTCGAGAAAATATAAAACGTGGCAATTCGGCGGTTCTGGGATTCGAATTTTTTAAAGATTATAATACTTTCTCTTTGTATATTTCATATAACGGTAAGTAAAAAAAAATCCATTTGAAACTTAAGAAATTTTATTATTATCATTATTATTTATTATTATCATTATTATTAACCTTGAGAATATACCTCAAAATACTGGCATTCAAAATTTCAATGCATTTCTTGAATAGCATGATCACTAAGGACAAAGACAAAAATTTGTTTTTTATAATAAACTTTTAAAACATTTAGCAAAGAACCCTACAGAGATTAATTACCCTTTGCATTTGAAACTGCATTTTCTATTAATAAAATTATTCGTTTTTGTATGCCGGGTTTATTTTTAAAATTTGTTTCGTGATTTTTGAAACACTCTGAATAAGACAAGAACTAATTGAAATGAAATTTCACTATCCTCTTTCAACAAGTCCCAAGAGAAATATGGTGGGTTTAAATCTTTCCTAATGAAGTCTTCAAGGTGATAACCACCCTAAGACTTATAGGGATGCTGGCGCGAAATGATTGAAACAACATTGACAGAACTTAATAAACGTGTTCTTCTTAGTCCAGTTAGAAAACTGCAGTGGTTAATGAGATACCATTCACCGCATTTTGAGATACAGATAAAAGACTTTATAAAAACAATTAGGGATTCTTTTTCTACCAAACCAAGGATGTTTACAAAGTAAGAACTCATCAAAATCTTATTGTCGAATTCTGTTTTATATAGCTGTGTTTTAATATATTCAATAATGTAGTCTTTATCAAACTTTTTGTTTTATTTTTATTTTTCAAATAACTTTTCGCGTACTAGATGATGTGCCATCTACATGGGCTGTTATATTGTTAACAATATGTCCGATATGATTGTTCACAGTTTAAATAACCGAAGTTGTAGCAGAAAGTTTCATGTACATTGGCAGATTGTTTAAGGAACTAATAATATATTATTTGTATTCCATTTTAAAGTATTGGACAAGGTTGAAAGCATGAATTTAAATGAAAATTCACCTTATTATTCATTTATTATTTTTTGAAGTTTTAAAAAATAGGTACGTTTCTGTTTCCAGTGATAACTTTATTTTGACTGTACGTCAATTAGAAGTTCAGTTATAGCAAACTATCGGCATGCAAGTGATGTTAATTCATAAGCATTTAAAAACTTTAAAGAACTTTTCTGAAGAACGAATTTTTTCGCAATTCTACTGTATGAGCATTGTTATATCTCAAGAAAATAATCAGGATATCTTTATAAACTTTATAATTAGTGCTCGTTATATTATGCAGAATGTAATGGATTTGATGTTGAATACTACAAAAGCAGATTTATGATTGTTTAATGTAAATATATTAGAAAAATTTCAAAATTTCGTAGATAATTTCATATATTACACGCAAAAATTTTATTTTTGAATATAATTCTTAGATAATAGTTAGTTTCACTCTAAGATATGTTTACAGATGTAATGTTACAAAAAAAAAATCAAAAACTGTTAAAAAATTTTTTTCTCTAGAACAATCCTAGTTTTTGTAAATAAATGCTAAAATGTGCATTAGAATATGCTTTTTCTTGAAAAGTTATGGATATATTTAAATAAATTCCCTTTTATTCATCATTTTTCTATTTATATCAATAAAGCATTATCATATAAACATTAAAATACTTTTTTTTAAATTACTTTCCGAACCTCGTCGTATACCTTAAATTTAAATATATCATAGCATTAAAAGTTTAGTTTCTTTGTAATGGGAATTGCTTTATCAAATAAAAACTAATTGGTGTGAAACAAATAGTGATCCAATAACAGAAAATAAATGCAATGCCAGATCAAAAGGAAAAATAATGATGAAAGAAAGTATTAGTAGTAACTTCCAATTAAAGTGAAAATATTAAAAATCAGCGTAACTATAAAAAAAACAATAATTGCAAATATCACTTCATTTTCTGTTACTACATTCCAGCTTAAAAACTATAAATAGAATGCGAAAATAACAATTCCATAACTAATTGTTATTCACACCTAGCTTATCTCAAGGGGGGGGGGGCACCTCAAAAAAGAGGATCAGAAGCTTTCAATATAGTAGTTGGTTCTCGCCACCCTGGCGAGTACAGAAAGAGGTGGGGGCTGACTACCTTCCATCGATGACGGGATGTACTTCCCTAGGGAAGAATTGTGCAGAGGGTCCTTAGAATTCAACCACAGTTAGAGCCAGCGCTGCTGTCGTGGTGGTTTAGTCATTCAGTTTTATCTGTGTGCCTACTGGCGGGTCGGAGTAATCAGTTAGTGATATTCATGATTAGCTTTATTTGTACACCAATAATGTAAAAATTTAAATATATATAAAAAAATCTGTCTCAGTTTCTAAATCAAAAACCTGTATTGATATTTTGCATCTGATAATAATGCAGATTAAAAGAATAGGGATATTTTAAATTCCAGCCCCCCCCCCCCCATTTCAGACGGAACTGACAGTAATATTTTATATACCCATTCAATTGAACAGAACCCTCAAGGCTGTGGTAAAAAAAAATGATACCATTTTTAAAGATTATAAAATTTTATTTTCGTAGAAGAGATAATGAAAATAAAGCATAATGATTAGATTCTCAATTCAAATTTCAGTATGAAACTGAAACTTTATTTGATCTGAAATTTTACTCAGCATCAAAACGCATATCACCCCCAACGATTTGATTGAATTTCTAGCTTTCCATTTCCAGGAAAGGGTTTTCAGGAGCAATGAGGAAGGAGTATTGAGAAAAGGCAAGCGATGCTATTAGAGACGGACATGTCGTGGGCGTGGCTGCGGTCATTGTCCGTCAGACAGTGACCACCCCTCCCGGAAGTAGGATAAAATCCCCTTTTGTAACAGTGCAAAGCAATTTTCTTAAAAAAAGGATTGTAAGGAGTTTTCTACTAAATTTATATTATGATTTTATTGATTTTAAATAATATAAATATTGGGGGGAGATGATTAAAAAAGTTAAATAATTGCATAAAAAGTTAAATGCAGTCATTTATAAAAATTATATAACTACATAAAAATAAAAATAACTTAAAGGGATAATAAGAATTTTTCGCTTATTATTAAAAATTAAAATATACAAAATGGTATAAAAAGGGAAATATATACAGTGACTTAGAGAAAAAGCCGAGAATAAGCAATTTTTCCATTCTATTGTCTGATTTGACTTCAAAAGAGAAATATAGGAAGTACCTTAGCAAGGATAAGTTGCTCACAGGGATTGATAAATTTCTCACTCCTTCATCATATCTGGCTTAAAAGCGGCTGCTTCGATGGGATACCGATATTACATCTGGAGCTTAGCAATTTTTCAAATTAGTTTATTTAGAGAAATACTTAAGATGGGACATCAAGAATAAATAGCATCCGGTACCTAACAGTTTTTTCATCCCTCATCGTGTTTATTTTAAAAACTTGAATATACTCAGGGGCGTAAAAAAGAAAAATAATCTCCAGAGCTTAGTCACTTTTCTCAATCTCTCATCACATTTTAATTTTAAAGATCTTTTTCATCTTCTGTTGATGCTTATTTTTCACTATTTTTTATTTTCTCCTCTATGTACTACTCCGATTCGTCAAAAAATTCGAACTTGAGATTTTCATTTATCTCCACATTTTAGACCTCCATGAGTTCGAAAAACACATTTTTGGAAAATGTCCGTCTGTGTGTGACAAAGATCACCCAGGAATGCTTTGAGGTAGAAGACAAATTTAGTACACGGTCATTACATCAAATCTGCAGATTTCAATCGAATTTTGTGGAACGCTCAAAGCAAGTCCGTCTGTCTGGCTGTTCCAATATAAGTTAACACGATACTTACAAAACTAAGAGAGCTAGATAGACAAAATTCGGTACATTAATTTAACATCTATACTTTAGGCACATGTCAAATTTTGAGCCAATTACAACTACGGGTTGATTGTCTGTCGGTCTGTACTTTCAGAAACATGTAAACGCGATATTTCAAAAACGCAATAATTTAAATTTATCAAATTTGTATGGAATTGTATGATTACAAGTGTAATTTTTTATCAAATTTTTTTTCAATCAGTGTCTAAAACACAATTTCGTGTTTGGGATATTGTTAACCTCATGACAGATATGGGTAATCAAAATATTCGCCAAGGAATACACGATAGGTTCAGTAAAAATACTAAATTCATGCCAAAACTTAATATTTCGTAACTATTCTGCGCCGATGCCATATAAAGCACTCTTTGGCAGGACACGTTTATTAGAGAGTATGCGAGAAAGTTTTAGGGCAACCGTTCCCGAATTTCTCATCATATTTGATTTCTAAAGATCCTTTTCACCTTCTGTTGAAGTGAAATATATATATACAAAGAGAAAGTCACACGATTGTCAGAAAATTGTAATTTGAGATTCAGATCTTTCTAAATCTGAATTGGAATTATGTCTATTTATCGCTTTGTTTATCTCTGAATGCATTTGAACATTTGAAGTAAGATAGATGAAATTTGGTATGTGGTCAATACACCAAATTTGCAGATTCCTTTCAATTTTTAAACAAAAATCCATTCAAATACTCTTTGTCTTTTCAGCTGTCCTGATACAAGTAACAAAGCAAACTACAAAGCGTAAAGAGCAGAAAGGATAAAAATTGATACACAGATTTTGCATCTAAAGTGGAAATCCATATCGAATTTTGAATCAAATCTATCTAGGAGTTGATTGTTTGCCAGTCTGTACTTTCGCATGTATCGAAATGCGATAGTTCAAAAATGCAACGACTTGGATAAATTATGTCTGTTTTTGAATACGATAATTTAAAAACGCTTCGTAGTTGTAGTAACAATTGTACTCAGAAAATAATATACCGAGTTTCATTAAATTAAATCGTTGCGTTTATGAGTTATTACTTTTGCATTCATGTGAAATACAGATCGACAGATGGTCTACAGACTTTTGATGATTTGATTCAAAATTTGATAAATATCTATATTTCTCAATCTAAACTTGAGTACCAAATTTTATATACCTAGCTCTTTGTATTTCATAGATATCCAGCTCACTTATAATCGAATACCCAGACATACAGATTTTCTGTTAATGAATTCCTTTGAAAATTTGATTTAAATCTATATATTTGGTCGCAATTCCACACAGTGAATTTCAGCTACATGGCTCAAAGAGTTTTAGAGCTCTCATGTTCACGGACAGAGAGATAAACTGATTGGCAGGACATACCCATATAATATCAAGCATGCATGTATTTTTCGCATTCTGGGAGGACTGTTACGTAGAGATCAAATTTTTTGATGATTACAATATTTTCTCTTTATTTTTTTGTATCCGAAAAAGTAAAAAATATCACCACATTAACCACATATTTACTATTAGCAGAAATATAGGAAAAAGATTTAGGAACAAATCGTCCCTTATAAATATTATTAGATTGCCCTTTTAGGAAAGTCACCACAAATTCCCTTTCGTAAAACACTCAGACGAAAAAAAAAAAAAAAAAAAAAACCCAAGGAAAAAAAACAAGCAAACAAAAAAAAGATTCCTGAGGTTCCACATATCCTTTCCTTAACGATGGTCAAAACAAACCATTCACGAATAGCAAAACCACCGGAAATTCTGCCAAAACTGCTCGCTGGACACACCATTGGACCTCTGCCCGAGCGTACGTTCATTTCCCCTCGACAAATGGATCCCATCATCGCTGTGACCGTAGCCTCCGTTACCATGGTGATGGATGGCAATGCTACTCTCGAAGCAGACGCTCCCGCGAGGCACGTGATGCGATTATGGCGGCGGCCATCTTGTTGCAAATGGATCTGGAATGGAACTCTGGCTCGGATGGGGGGTCGATTTAGGAAAGGAAAGGAATAAAAAAAAGGAGTGAATAAAAAATTATTCTGGAGAAGAAAGGAATGAATGGATCATTGAAGGCAATTCAACTTTTTCGGAATGGAAAAAGCTAGGATGGAGATGGATGGAATTTTATTTTTATTTCTTTCTCATTCCAGTGGGTTTTGCTCTTGTGGCAGCGGAATATAATTTATCCTGGTATATTTTCCACTGGAGTGCTAAGCATGGTTTTTATCCAACAAG
The DNA here is from genome assembly GCA_026543865.1 of Argiope aurantia. Lineage (NCBI taxonomy): Eukaryota > Metazoa > Arthropoda > Arachnida > Araneae > Araneidae > Argiope > Argiope aurantia. Next base: position 115,561 of record JAPMOR010087632.1, read on the forward strand.
GCAGTAGATTCTCCACTGAAAAAGAAATATTCTTTTTCTGTTTGGTATTGAAATGTCGCTAAGAATTGTTCCCAGCCATCGCTTAGCTCCATGCACCATTGCTCTTTAAAATAAATGTCCGATGCTTTCTTTATCTCAGTTATTGACTCTCTTTGTACGATGTACAACTTTTCGTCCTTGCCCAAAGTTTATAAGGATGAAAAATTGAAATCATTTTAAAACTAAAAAGTTTCTTTTTCTGTTAAGTTTTAAAAATTTGCCAAAGAAGGCATAAATCGTGAATCTTCTACAAATGTTTCCGAATTTTTTTTAATTTTATCTATATAATTTCTGAAAAGAGTAACACATCAGAATTATAAAGAAGATTCATAATCAAGTGTATAAAAATGTATATGCCTTATATTACAAATGAAAGCAGGGAAATTTATTTTTCTGTAGGAGAATAAGGTTTCTGGCAACTATAAACAGCAAGAAAATGCCAAATCAGTAAATAACTGATACTTTTGTATTTCGAAACTTCAATATTTTTACTGTAATTGTCAAAATATTGCAGAATTTTTATAGCGAAACAGATTAATAGGATATTAATGAAGAATAATAAAATCTTTAAGAAGAAGAAAAAATAATTGCTTGATTAGCATACATAATTCTATAGATCTGTCAGCAAGCTTGTACAGTGCCATAAGTAACAACAACAAAAACAGAATTTTATGATATTCATGATTGAAAAATCACATCTTACAGTGTTGGCTGTGTACTGAAGCTCTGCATATCTGCAATCTTGTTTTTCTAGCAAAAGACAAAGAGTGATGTTTCCACGTTGGGGTTCGATATTTTGAATAACGGACAATATCTCGAAGAAATCGTAAAAAAATTATTGGGCCTTTTCTGCTAAAAGAGCCGAGACATAGATATCGTAATAATGGAGTTCTAAACCTTTCCAAATCTTGTGGACTTTTCTTTTCCCCCTAGAATATCCCTGAAATTGGAATATCTTGAATTCCAAGTTAGTTGAAGTGATATACGTGGAAGGATTTATTAAGAAGAAAAAAAGTGTTAAAATCCACATACGTTTCACAAAATAATAATTATACTAACGAAAAAGGGAGTGTTTGATGTGGAGAATGAATTAAAAAAAAAATTTATAAAAATATTTCTTGTGTTTTCTTCCCCTTAATTTTATTAACGTCCCGTTTTAAAGCAACACTAGGGCTAATTTGGGACGGACTTCTTAATTTTGAACCGCGGTCAGAAGACGAGGACGGCACCTGAGATGACACCCCACTCTCCAAACTTCCACAAAAGCGGGAGGACGTTTGGCCCCGACAGTTTAACGTGAACCAGACACGCTTACACGACGGTTCTTCGGTGGAATCGGGTGTCGAACCTGAAAATCTCTAGTTTCGAAACCGAGATCTTAAGACCAGGCCACCATCCATGAAAGAAACTTTGGCCTGATTGTAGTACGGAACACTTTTCTGAGAAGTTTAATTTAGTGTCAATAATTGTCTCATTACATAATACAAAACCCACAAGTCTAATACATATTCTCAGTACTTTCGATTTAAGTTTTTTATGTTAATGATCGTCTCCTAACATGAATAAATACAAATAAAAATTGATAATAAATACAAATTAAAAATCCAAGCTGAAATCCTGATTTAAATTAATAGTGGTTACCACCTTGGCGGTCAGTTATTAGCCCACCATGTTATCATATCTTAACATAATCATGTTAGCTAACTTTTATAAACTACTCTTGCCACAAGCAGAGAAAATGGTGTCCCCTAAACTTTCTCGTATACTTTCTAATAAACTTGCCGAAATTCCACGTGAGTAATGCTATATACAAAGTTCGATGTGAGGAATTCTAGAGTCTCAATAGAAAAATAAAAGCAAATAGATATTCACAAAAATAATATTATAAAAATTATTATATACTGAATCAAAAGATTAATATATGAACCAGCAAGAGTGATCTCTTCAAAGCTTTCTAGCGTAATCTCTAATAAACTTGTCATGCCAGAGTACGCCTTACATGGTATTGGCATGCAATATTTACAAAATAATAACTTTTGGCTTGATTATAGCATTTTTACTGAATCTATTGTGTCATCCTTGGCGAGTAATTTGGCGATTAATCCCTGGCATGCGATTAAAAGTATCCGGAAATCGAATTCACATTTTAGATCCATATTACATTAACGATTGAAACAAAAATATGGCACAGAGTTATATTTGTAGTCACAAAATTACATACCAAATTTGATATATTTAAGTTTTTGAGTTATCGCATTTACATGCTTCTGAAAGTATAGATTGATAGACGATCATCTGTTCCGAATTTCATCTACTTAGCTCTCTTTATTTTGTAGTTATCGTGTTAAAATATATTCGAATACTAAGATAGAGGGACTTCCTTTGAACAGATTTTTCTCAAAATTCGAAAGAAATCTCCAAATTTGGAGTAAGGACCATATACCAAATTTCAACCGTCTAGCTCAAAGCATTTTTGAGACAGACGGGCATTTTCTAAAATCGTGTATTTCGAACTCAGGGAGGTTTAGAACCCGGAGATTCGTCAAAATCTGGAATTCGAATTTAGTGACAATTCCTATACCATCTCTATGTACTACGTATATGAGAAAATAAAAAGGAAGTCTTATTTGAAAATCATTTTTACTCAAAGCATTCTGAATCCTTATCTATGCTCCCAAAGAAACGAATAAATTTGTACAAAATCCGGCCCAATTGTTGAAACTGGAGAATACACAGAATATTGATTTCGCATTATTTCTATAAAATGGAGAGTGATTGTCAGGGACACACGACCAATGATGACGTGTTTAGGGATCATGTACTTTCATGTGAAAGAAAAATTTATTATGTAGTTGTGATTGAGGATTTAAGCAAAGTTTTCTTCCATAGAGAATACCGAATTAAATGAGATTTTTCTGGAAAATAGAGGATGATTGAATTCAGCGGACCGTTGATGACATATCTAGAGGCTATACACTTCCATATGAAATTGGCGAAATCGGATCTGTTGTTACAGCTGCGGGAGTGACTATTTGACTGTGACCATTATTTTGAATATATATATTAGTTATAAACAGGCATGCAGAATTTTTTCTAAAGTAATACAAGATTATTTCTTACACAGATAAAACAGAAATATTAAATTTTGTGGGAGGAGACGTCTTTTCCTTATTTGTAAAAATATTTCTATAGGTCAGTGAAAAATTATTAAATTGTTGGGAGCTTAGCTTGTTCCATCTTAAAAGTTTGTCTGTTTCTGTTATATGGAAAAGTGCCAAATACTCATTCTCTCACTTTTCAATTGTGTTTATTCTTTGTAACGTATTTTTATAGTAAATATTATAACACAGAGAGTATTCTTTTCTGTATTTTATCGTATACTGATGCATTATGGTGCAATTTGTATTTCATAACATACTGAAAATAAACTTACTGATTTTTTTTATGTGTATAAATTTTTGATGGTTTTTTTGGTCTCAATTTTTCCTTCCAACAATTGTATCCTAAGTTTTCAATGCAGATTTATAATGTTGGTCTCCAGACTACATATCAAATTTCATTTATCTAAGCCATTGAATTCTTCGAATTATTACATGTAAGTATTAGCAAATATTTAAGCCCACAAAAGGTGAACTTTAAGCCTTATGTAGATCAAAAATAGACCTTTATTTCTGACTAAATTCAAATTTTTATGCAGATCTATAATTCTAAAGATAAATATGTGCTTAATTTCATCCATATATTGGTTTTGAAATATCACGTTCGTATGAGCATGATCGAATTTAATCCAAAATTTGGAAGAAATCTGCAAAATTGGTTAAAAGTTATATTCAATTTCAATGCCTCTATCGTGACATGTCTCCAGCTGTTATTATTGAGAGATAGTTGTTTCTTTTAATTCGATTACTGACTGATTCTGGTCTGTGCATCTCCGTTTTTCATAGTTCTTGTGTCGAAACATGGAATGTTCTAGAACAAACTCTTGAACTTAAGGTCTAATAGAGATATCGCCAAAATTCTCGTAGTTTCGGAAATCTTTCATTTTTGTTGCCAAAATCTCCAAATTCGTTGCCAAGTTATGGGCCCAGACTGGAAAATCAATAAAACCCGGCATTCGTTCAGCATTATGTGAAGGTCTCTTCCTTACCATGAAATTAACTGCGCAGGGAAGCAACATTGCAGATTAATAACAATATTGTTAAAAATCTGAAATGTTGCTTCCCACCACAGTTAGTTCAATCACTGGAACGACCGTTTTACGATCAGCTCTGTTGGATGCTGATCGGATGCTGCATCAGCGATCCCAGAGCTGGCCGACAAACTTGGCTACCATTTTACGACTTGGTGACGAGTTTGGCAATTTTGGCGAAAAAATAGATAATACTGGAATCTTCCAGAATTTTGGTGATAGACCTAATAGGAACTGTTTAATGCCGGATGGTTAAAGAACCTTTTCTCTGCAGCCTCCGGAAACTATAAAAGGCTGGCAGTCTCAAGCAGAAGTCAGTCGCAATGAAGGAAAGAGAAAACGGTGAATTAGTTGGATCAGTGCAGCGAAGAGCAAGCGTTGTGTAGAGTTCAAGCGATTGCTGAATTGAGCTGTGTGTCGAGTCCTAGAATTTATTGTAGAAGCAGCTTCGAGTCGTGCTAGGAGTAACCATTCATGTAGTAGTGAGTCGGCAGTTGGATACAGTAAAAATGAGGAGACAGTGGAGAATTGCAGACGTTTGGAGAGATCGTAGAGAGTAGCTACGAAGATTCTCTCAATCCTGCTGAATTCTGTTGGGCCGCTTTGTGTGCTGTGGTTGTTATTACTACCGATTACTACTCATGGGCTACAGTTTGTTGTAGTGTGCTGCTGTGTGTAGCTTGTGTTCATTTCAGCTGCGTATTTGTTGTCTTTGTCTACGTGTTAATATAAGTCGTCGTTCGTTGTTAGATGACTGTTTTCTGCATTGGCCAACAAACCAAAAGAATCCCGAATTCCATAACAATATCATTCCTTCAACTGACTTCATTAATTATTAAAATCCGAATAAAAATTCTTCATAAAAATTCGAATTACTTGAAAGAAAAACAAATATCGCGTTTCTTAAAATATTTTATTTGCGGCTTAGAGGCGGATTTTATCATCACTTACGAGAATATCACTGCAAAAACCATTTCTACAATTTTTTTCCAAATTTTTCAAGAAGAAGAAAAAAAATTGATTCATAACCGATAATTTTCATAACCAATTCGAATACGGTGAGTGTCTTCTCTCATCGGTACAGCATGCAGAAGGATAATACATATTTAAACCAGATGAGAAAAAAATCGTAGGTATTTGCGAAAAATTCACTTATTCTTTTAGAAAAATTGGGAAAAATTGAGACACATGATATTTCTTTTTAAACTGTCTTGTACAATAATACTTCCTGTTGTGTAAATGTTAAAATATATTTTAACAAACTATTATTTAGTTGTAAAACATAATGACCTAAATTATGATAGCTTTAAAATCTTGGCACGGAATGAAGTGTATCTAATTTCAGAATTCTGGACATTTAAATTTGTTATTAATCAAAGTAGTAATAAATTTTTAATATAAAATTCATTTGGAACTCTTTATTCTTCGTCACTTCCCTCGAGGGGGGGAGCACCTCGCAATGTGGATGAGATGCTTCCGTCATGGTGGTTGGAAATCGCCACCCTGGAGGATGCACGAAAAGGTGAGGGTCTAGCTCCTCCCATCGATGATGGGACGTACTTCCTTAGGAAGCATTGTACCGTGGCCCTTAGGACTCAACTACAGTTCCCGCCAGTGTTGCTGTTGCGGTGGTCCAGTCATTCAATATTATTTATCCGTGTGCCTTCGAGGCGGGTCGGTGAGTCAATGATATGACTTACACTTCATCGTTGAGCTCGGGCATCATACAGGTATTAAATTATTGCTTATCAAACTTATAGTCATTCAATGATGTTATAATTCTGTACAAAAATTTACTTAAAGCAATTCATCCCCAAAATGCGAGGTATCAATAAATAAATAATTTAAAAAAATGCAAATCAGAGATGAAGTGATTTCAGATTTATATATTAATTGAAATAATAATAAATGTTTTAAATCAAAATTGCCAAATAATCAGGATGTTAAGCAAGTTCCTAAGTTAAGGAATTATTGGGTTGTTCGAAAAGTAATTTCGTTTTGTTTTTTTGTTTTTTTTTGGGGGGGGGGATGAAAGACAGTTTTCGTATAATAAACTATTAAATTATATATTGGCCGTTCTGGTTCAACACCTTTTGCCATCTTTCTGGTAGTATAATTCCACGCTCCTAAAATTTTTGGTCTTTGCTGCCAAAAAAATGATCGAAGTGGTATTTGACCACATCCTTTGAGGTGAAGGTTTTACCGTCTAAAAAATTTAGCGAACCAGTTCTGGCACTGGCGTACTGTCAACACACCTTCTCCATACACATCGGTCTATTTCTTTCTGGCTTGAACAGCATTTTTACCCTTTCTGTAGTAAAACAGTAAGATATGTCGAAAATGCTGCTTATCGCTCTCCATATTTAAAAGGGCACCAACCAAAAACTACTGCGTAGAATTAATTGGAATTTTTCACACACAAGCCTTGCTATATGAGCTCTCAAAGCATATAAAAATTATACGGCTTAAATGTGAAGTTGGGTGCAACAACATACAATTAAATCCTCTGTCGGGAAAAAACGAAATTACTTTCCGAACAACCCAATAATACGACAGCATACACACTGGGTAGTTTTGACCCCATCTTTACTATTTTGTTTCAATATTTTAGGAGTTCATATAAGCTTACACCTGTTACTTCGTATACCTTCACGGGGGAGCTAGTAGAAGAAGATTAGAACAACAGAAAACAATTTATCTTACTTTTTACAGAAGGTTCGGGGTCAAATTGACCTCTGTGTGTGCTAACGTTTCATATTCTTTTTAATGTCATGGCTATGACAGTGAGAAGCATAGATTCAGAGATCCTTTCGCAAGTCTTCCTACTGATAGACAGAATGACAATAGCTCAGGTTCGTCATATAGCCACGAAATTTCAAAAAATGATCATGATGCAGACTTTGAATAAAATGCAGATTTTGAATACTCTAGAAAATGTGATCGAGTCCTTTCCTGCTCTTAAAAAATGTAGCAAATCCTTATATAAAATGCATTCTTTTTTAATATTTGTCTTGAAATTTATGGTAACAATTCCTTTCATTCTGAAAGAGGAATTATAAAAGTATTTTTTGAATATGTATATAACAAATAATATTTTTAAAAAATTTAAGTCAATTCCTACTTTCCCAAGAATTGAACTCGGATTCTTCACCGTCACGTGAAAAGTACTGAAGTCCTTGCATTTTACCGATTGACATACTTCCTGATGATTTCAATTTTCATTACAAACTGCTAAAACATTTAAAGTATTAGAAATTAGTTAAATTTAATGATTAATGAATTAATATTTGAAAAAACTGTAGTAACATCAAGTGCCATCCACTACAAATTTTTAAAAATGTATTTGAACTTGAGTGGATGAATAAAAAGTATTTTATTAACGACTGAAAATTTGAAATATATATATAAATATATATATAGGGAGAGTGTGAACTAATAATAGTAATTGAAAAATGGAAGACAAAAGTTATGAATTTTCGAAGTTGTATGTTTGAGTTTTTTTTTTTTTTCCCTCCAAAAAACTTCAAAAATAAATTATATGTAAAATTTAGATTTTCTTATTCTTCCAATATGTAGAAAAAAAATTACATTGAAAATAATAAATATTATATTAATGGAATACAGAACAGATATGAGAAAAAAAGGTCTATGGTCAATTTCGTTTTCCTTAATATTAAAAATCGCATTTGTATCTTAAATAAGAATATATTTGTATGTACTCTTACCACATTTTATTTTTATGCAAAAAACCAATAAAAAAAAGTGGCGAATGCCTGATAATTTGGAGTCAAAATAACCCTGCTCTAGTGTTAATGTTATAAAAAATGGGGTGCATGTGCTGAAGGGTTAAACGAGGCATCCAAAAATCACGGCTTCATTCCTTTATAAAATTTCCATCTGGTGTCCATTCCATGACTTTCTCCAAGGTGGTTGGTGTCCCCATCCACACGGAAGAGGAACTGTGCCACTGACAAGGAGGCAGATGCAATCGTCCTTGACCGTGGACTCGAGATCTAGAGCGGAACCTTGCGCTCCATTAGGATTAACTGGGAGAAGAGAACTTTTAATAGGCAGCTGCGGATATGGATATGCAGGGATTAAAACTGAAGAGACGAAGTTTTCGACAGAGAACTGGTGACCTAAAGGATGGTGAAATATTAAAATAAGATGATCGGTCCCCGGCGGTCGATGATAATCTCTCGGATGAAATGTTAAATATTTTTTAAACATGCACAGTGAAGAGATTTTTAAATAGTAAAAATAATAATAAGTGAGAGACTGAGTTCTTTCTAAAAAATAATAATATACTTGCACTTTTTTTTTTGCTCAACTTCGCAGTATAGTGAAAAAAATACAGTAAAATAGAGTAAATGGAACTTAGATCTTTAAAATCAAAGACCTCAAAATAAATGTCATTGTTTCTCAATGAGTTTCCAAAGCATGCGTGAAATCACGAACATAATATTATGCGGCGAAAATTGAAAACAGAACTCAGTTTCTGGATACTTCTCACTGCTAATCAATATTTTCACTGTCAAGACCATAGAACAATTTTCACTTACTTTGATTGCTCTATTTTTGAATTATTGAATTCAGACTCAAACAATAGACAGTCTATGCAATAATAGTTATAGTCCAAAAGGAGAAACAACTTTGCAATTTTATTTTAAAAAATTAATATACTTACTTTCAGCATCTAATTTTTGGACTAATGTGTTGCCTTTTGTACTCATATTGTTAGGTACAAGTTGACAAACCGACAGGTTTTGAAATAGTTAAACGCATTTTGTCCAAAACATGAGAGACATCTGGAGATAAAACCTTTACAAATTTCAGCGAACAGACACGTGACATTTTAATGATCATGTGCATACGAACACACCTGCACACATACGAATTATGACGAATCTCCACGTTTCAGACCTCCATAAGTTTATAAAAAAATCATTTTTAGCATTATGTCTGTTTTGTCTGACTGAAAACGATATTCCGAAAAATCTTATTTGCCAGATGGATGAAATTTGGCATTTAGACTTAACATCAAATTTTAAACGAAATTCCTACAGAGGGCACTAGTGGAAACTACAGTTGAGTCCTAAGGGCCATTACCGGTCACGGTACAACCTTTCCCGTGGAAAGTACGTCCCGTCATTTATACAAGGTAGCCGACCTCCCTCCACTATTTCTGTGCCAACCAGGGTGGCGATCGAAGGTTTCTCATCCTCACTTCTGAGGTGTCTCCCATTAGGAGTTATGGGGGAGGAAAGGGATAAGACCTTTTCGGAGAGTATCCGAGAAAATTTTAAGGAGCCCGCTCCCGCTGCTTGAATTACATTATTTGCAGACAAACAGACTCAATTGATATAAATTTATTGAAAACAGTTTCTTAAAACTCAATTTTTTCGAGGCGCATAAGCGTGAAATATTTTATGTTCACTATTTTCTTTTTTAACTCTTTAATTTGTAATTTATGATTATAATTAATATTTAATCTTAAAATAATTTTTCTTAGATTCATTACTAGATGTCACCACGAGTACCGATTCAAAATTTAATTGAACTTTCAAAATACTAAAATAGTACAATCTCGACAAGAATATTTAGAAGCACAATTTTTTAAAATATTAATGCGTCAGAAAATGACCGAAAAAATCGGTTACAAAATTTCAACTTGCCAAATATAAAACCGTCTCAACGGCTTTTTTTTATTACTATGATATTTATTGAATCCAACAACATTTTTATGATAGAATTGGTTTCCGATTTACAAATTCGAGAGCATAGAAAAACACTTATTGGTATTTTTCAAGAAGTTTCAATTTGTTCCAAGAAGTCGAATTTTTCAAATAAATAAATGAATAAAGCAGATATAAACCTGAAATTTTTCCCAGTTATTTCCCTGTATATACTTAAGTGGAAGTCCATAATTTTTGTCAAATTTAAACGAAAAAGATGAAAAATATCTTCCACATTTACATTATTTATTTCTTATTTAAAATTTGTTTCTTATTCAATTAAGTTATTATAATGTTTGACAACACATTTTATAGTTCTTTTTAATATCTAGAAATTTTTTATTTAAAGCTTTTTCTTAATTAATAAATTCTTATTTCAACTCTAAAAAAGACTCTTACGCCCTCCCTTTACCTGATAACATATATTAGAGGCATGTTTTGAATTATCAACTCAGTAACCTAAATCAATAAAACTGCTGTGTTTTGTTTTGTTTTTGTGTGTGTGTGTGTTGTTGTTGTTGTTTCTTTCACTCACTTTTGCATATTTTTATCTGCATATTCTTTTTTTAACTTTTTGATACTTTTCGTGATAATTCGACTGATGTATATATCTTTTGGTGTTTTTTAAATAAACTTACTGAAACTTTTAAATTCCTAATGTATAATTTCTTGTTTCTACGATTAAATGCGTTCATATTAAAATTTCTATTACGTTCTCCTTATTTTTCTTATGATTGATATATATTCAATCATTAAATTCTTGTTTTTTTTAATTAATTACATTCAACTTTTAAATTTCTGATACGTTCTCCTTATTGTTCTTATGATTGATTTATATTCAGTTATTAAATTCTTGTTTTTTTTAATTAATTACTTTCAGATTTTAAGTTTCTAATGCGTTTTTATTGTTTTTACAACTGAATTTTTAAATCTCTTTTTATTTCTTTTAATGGTTTCAAGGTACAAATTTAACTTCTTAATTTTTAGTGTGTTTTTAGTGATTTTAGACTAAACGTATATAGTGCCGAGTTTCCAACTAGATTGACTAAGCAGCTGATAAAGACTGCTAAGTTGAAAGGAGGATGCAGGTAAGCCATTAAAAAACATGATTTTCCTCTTTGACAATTATATAAGCTGTCAAAAAATACATAAACTCACAGAATGATAAATATTAAGGTAAATTTAACGTTTTATCAAGTTTTATTCATCAGATTATTATGTGTTTCTTCATTTTCATTTAGTTTATAGAGCATTTATAAAAACCGAAATTCCACGTGAGTAATGCTATATACAAAGTTCGATGTGAGGAATTCTAGAGTCTCAATATAAAAATAAAAGCAAATAGATATTCACAAAAATAATATTATAAAAATTATTATATACTGAATCAAAAGATTAATATATGAACCAGCAAGAGTGATCTCTCCAAAGCTTTCTAGCGTAATCTCTAATAAACTTGTCATGTCAGAGTACGCCTTACATGGTATTGACATACAAGAATTACGAAATATTAACTCTTGGCGTGAATTTAGTATTTCTACTGAACCTATCGTGCCATCTTTGGCGAATTATTTGGCGAATAATCCCTGGTATGTAGTTAATAGTATCCAGAAATCGAATTTGTGTTTTATACAAGTTTTTCCTTAATCGATTGAAACAAAAATTTAACACAAAGCTGCACTTGTAGTCACAGAATCCCCTACCAAATTTGATATATTTGAGTCATTGCATTTTTGAGTGATTTCATTGTCATTGCATTTTTGTATTCGTTTCTGAAAGTACAGATGGACAGTCAACCCATCTTTGGATTTCGCTCAAAATGTCACAGGTGTCTACACTATGGATGTTAAATTTGTGTACCGAATTTTATTTATCCAATTCTTTTCGTTTTGTCTTAGTTAACGAAAGTTATCGTATTATCTTAGGGTTATCGTATTAACTTAGGGTCGAACAGTCGGACAGACGAACTTCCTTTGAACTGATTTTATTGAAAATTTGATAGAAATCTGACCATTAGGTGTTAAGATCGTACCAAATTTCAACCATCTAGCTCAAAGCGGTTTGATCTTTGTCACAAACAGACGGACGGACATTTACCAAAAATGTCTTTTACGAACTCAGGGTGGTCTAAAACATGTAGATTCGTCAAATTCTCGAGTTCAAATTTTTTGACGATCACTATACTTTCTCTACACTACGTATACGGAAAAGTAAAAATTTGTTGAGTATTGAAATGTGAAATTATATGACGTATTAAAATAGATCTTTCTTTACGTGGGCTGCCTAGTACCTAAAAATTTCTAAATCCGCCATTGACTATATGCACATATTTTTTGTTTTTGTCGTGTGACTATTTTAAGCCAAATTTTGTGCAGTAGCTTCTGAGGGTAAAGACCCCTGAGCACCCGAGGGCAGAAGTCTGACTTCTAGCTCAAATGAATATAGCACACACACACTCGCTTGCACAACCCTTTTTACAGGGCGGGGGGCTCATTCACGCACCTCATAGAGAGAACACAAGGAAGAGAACAACCATGCCCGAACCAGGACTCGAACCCGGAACTCCTAGATCACGGAGAAAACGCGCTCCCCTAGGCCAGGACGTCGGCATACGCATCTATTAAATATCTAATATGTATTATAAAGTTCTTGTCATTCACTACTTACAACCTTTATGTTTTTGTATGTTTTGTGCTCATTTAGTAGTGAATTCTGTAACTATAATTTTTTTCTTTGTGTGCGCTGTTTTAGCAAATTAGTCCAAATGAGTCCGTTTTCGAATTCTGGTGATCACAGACAGATAGAAAGTATACCAAAAATATTTTTCTCAGATTCAGAGAAATCTAAAGCATAGAGACTCATTAAAATCTGAAGATGAAAATTTTCAATGTTTAAATTGTTTTCTCTCTTCATGTAATTCACATTCAAGAAAAAGAAATATTCCGCCCATCAGAGAATATTGTCCACTGCGGAAATTTCACATTCATTCCAAATCCCTTCCATGGGTCATCCATACGAATTTACTCTTGTGCGATGATTGTGTAATGCACCAAAATGGAATTTACAGTTGAACTTTCCAATTCGTATTATTACCCTCCTTTGACCATGACACGATATTTTCAGGGCCGGCGGCTAAGGGTCAATAAGTCTTTAAAAGGAGACGTAAGTAGGTGAATGGGGCCCTTAGATTTCTCGTGATTTAAGGGGCCCACTTTGTTAGGTACGTATCCTGGAGCCGTTGGCGTTGTAAGTTCACTCCTCCTTTCGGCCAAAAGCGTTTTTTATTGCTGTATTGTCTTACGCAATATGTGCGGAGGGTGGATTCTTGTATAAAATATGTGGGAAATTTCGTACCAAGGTGAAAACTTTCTTGCATGGCACCTGCTGGTGTTAATTGATTCGAACTCTATTGAAGAAGGGACGCTTTGTACCACAAGCACAACTTGGAATAATCTTAACACTATCAACTCATGAATGTGACGAATGTAAAGTACTTTTCGCCAATTTGAAGTTTTAATTCATGATAGGTCTTGTATGTGTTGCAATCAAATACAACATTTGATTACAACACATTTTGCATCAAATCTTGTACAATAATTATTTGTACTTGCAACATTGTAACCAAAAGGTGGAGCGTGAATATTGCATTCATTGCCGTGATTCAGACCACTATCAAATAAGATGTTTGTTTCTTTGCTATCTTTGAATTGTACTAGAGAAGAGAGTATATAATTAGATTACAGGTGTGAAACACAAAAGATTCACACGGTGAACAACGTGTTAAAGCAAAAAGATATATATAATTAGATTATAGGTGTGAATCACAGAACATTCACACGGTAAACAACGTGTTAAAGCAAAAAGATATATATAATTAGACTATAGGTGTGAATCACAGAAGATTCACACGGTGAACAACGTGTTAAAGCAAAAAAGATATAAACTAAAAATAGGCATATTCTATCCGCGTCAAATTTTACTCAATGAGAATTTTTGCTGTCGCCCGAATGTGGATGATGACACGGCAGTTAACAGGTTAATTAATTGTGATCTGTAGCTTTAACTTTATTATCAGTTAATCAGGTTTCTTTTCGTCCTTATTAATAGGTTAATAAGATAAGGTTAAATGTATACCATATATTAGAAAAAAACTATTTTAGAATGTATTACATGTTTTCGGACTGAGGCTGGAATATTTAATACATTTTTTTTAATGTGTACACTTAACTGTTGCTGTTATTAAGGGTAAATATGTGGGAAAATTATATAAAGACAGAATGAAAATCGGGCCTAAACATCAAGCTTCGATTTTTCGGAATAGAGAGGATCGAATCTCCTTTAAAGGGACGGTAATGCAAAAATGGACGAAAACATGAAATTTTATTGTTATCGTGTCATCACCAAAATATATATTTATATTCAACTAAAATAGTTTTATAAAATATATTGTTCGGTAAAATAAATTTTTGAAGAGCCTAGAGGGAAAAAGTGCATTTTAATTACTTTTCTCAGAATGATAGTTTAGTTGTAACAACGTCCCGTTTTAAGCAACACTAAAGATATTCGAGGACGGACCTTGTAATTGTGAACCGTGGTCAGACGACGAGGGCAACACCTGAGGGACACACATCTCTCCAAACTTTCGCATCACAGCAGCGGAAGGACGTTTGGCACCGACGGATTTAACGTGCACCAGAAGAGCTTACACGACGGCTCTTCGGTGAAATCAGCTCTCGAACCTGGAGCCCTCCGGGGGGAAACCCAAACCTTACCACCAGACCACTGCGGCTATTCTCAAGACCGTAATGTAATTAGATTTAAATATCTTTGAAATGCTCCAGGTGTCTTAATTTTTGAAGACATTAAATAAAAGTGATAATAAAGATTTCGTTTAAACATTAAACGAAAATAGAGCATACACTTTATATTTCGAGGGTGTTTTTTTTAGATATTCAGTAAGTATGCATAAAAAATATTTCTAGAAAATTAGCATATAATTGGAATTACAAAATCATGCACAGTTTCGTTCCAAATAAATCTATATTGGGCATTAAGGAAAAATAATAGAAAAAATTAAAAATTAAATCGCTTTGAATATTATGAAATTCTTTAAAATTATATCAATTTTTTAATTTCTTTTAAATAATATATTTTATTTTAAAAAGTTTTTTAAGAAATTGTACTTATATTTTAATATCTATGCATTAAAAAAATTTTCATAAACCTAAGAGTATAATTCTCAAAAATACCTAATAGAGTCCACCATCCCCTTAAATTTCTTTTCTTTCAGACTCTGATAATAAGAAAGAATGACTTCAGGCCAAAATTTTAACTGGCAGAAGTAGGTCAGGCCACCTCGTCATTAGTAGATTAAAATTATTACGGACTTGCACCGAAGCCGGCCCGAGGTCCAGAATGTAGGTCAGAGCAAGTGCCCACATGTTGCATTCTACCGCCCCCCCCCTTATTTTTAAAGAATATGGGAACTTAATGCTAACATTATAATGCTTTTTAAAAGTAAGAGATGTAACATTCAGTAAGAATATTCATCTCGAACTGCATGAACTTTTTATTTTGAGAAAAAGTGATACAAATTTATTGATAAATAATTCTGCACATGCAACGCATTTCATATAATTAAATTGTTTTAAACTGAAATAACTTTTAATTCATTGTAAATTAACTTTGTTATTAAAAAACTTGCCGAAGGAAAACGTATTCGATAACTTCAAACAGAAAAATTTTAGAAATAACACAATGTAGTCTAATTAAAGTAAACAAATAAATCTTTCTAATCTAAGTAATCCATAATAATTCCATAAATGATTTTAGGTTTGAAAAACTTACTATAAGATTGTGGAAATATCGTTAATATTGTCTTTTCATATCTTGTCTCATTGCACGCATATACATCGCGACATCTAGTGGAGCTCTGAAAAGTTATTTCATTTCAAAGCTATAGGTAAATTAGGTTTGAACATTTTTAATGCAGCGTTTGACAATTAAAAAATTACTTTTAAATGACATTACCGAAAATACTAGAAACTTCTTTTTTCTTCTTCTTCTTCTTCTTTTTTATTATTATTATTCAAAAGAAAAACCCTCGAAAAAGGAATATTTTCGAATCAACTTTGAAAGAGAACACAATAGCATAGTCAAATCAAAAAAATAAATAAACCCATCCTTAAAATTATCTTGCACACAATTTCAAATTTTCCGGAATTTTTAAGATATTTTATCATTGCTCTGAAAGGGTTTAGGTCGATTCTTTAATACCACGTACGATTTCCGTAGAAATATTGTTGCGCTTTCTGAGTGGCCTAGCAAAAATAAATGACGCTCAGGGCTCAATATGGTTTTCCGCCCCCCCCCCCCCCCTCCACCTCATTTATTTTGGAAATGGTAAATGGTGTCTGCGACGCGGTATTATCACTTATCGTATTGTCTTGTATAAAACGCATTAATTTTTTTGTCTCCATGTCATCCCCTACGACAGACGTCTCGGGGCAGGACATGTGCACCTCTCTTATTCCCTCCCCTCGACCTAATTAATACTACGCTACTGTCTTTTGCTAAAAAAAAAGTTATAATCTTCTTCATTATATGATAATTTAGAAGAAATGTACCACTGTGAAAGCGATGTTAACATTTTTATTTCATGTGTACTCTCAAGATTCATCCTATTTACAAATGTGAAAAATTCACGACATACGAAGAAAATCTCGTCTCGGCAACTGTAATATGAATGAATTTTTGATGAAAATTTCGTTGTGGAATTTTTAAAATTCCTTAATAGAAAAAGTTGCCTTAGAAATGAATTTGGAACATTGTTAGAATATTTCAAGTACTCTTTAGAAAACTTTTCTTTCTTTCTTTCTTTCTTTTTCTTTAGATTTTTCATAGATATAGAAGCAATATTTAGTAGACACCTATAGATGGAGGTAATCGAAGTCCAATAATATCCAGATTTGAAAGCAAAATTCATTTTTTGAATTTTACCAACTAACTTTGAAAACACTTGTAAATTGGTACATGAAATTTCATTCAGATTCCGAAGTACTTATTATTTTCACTTATGAAAGAAAATGTAAGTTTTTGGTCAATACAATGATTTTCTGACATTGGATCAGTTATGAAAATGCAAGAAATTTCGCACGTGAAATTATTTCTATATTCCGAAGTGCTTATTTCATGCAAGCAATTATTTTCAGTTATGAAAAGAATTCAGTCTCTTTTCAAGACAATGATTTCTACATAGATCAATTTTGAAAACACTCTTAAATTCGAAAATGAAATTATTTTCATATTCACAAGTAATTATCTGATGCGAGCAATTATTTTCATTTAGGAATAGAAAAATAAAGTGTGCCTGTAACTATTTCTGGCACTGGATCAGTTTTGAAAACACTTATTGCAAACAAGAAATCAATCGAAATGGGGAAGATAGTGCAAAAAACAGATGTCAGTTGTCGGAGGAGGGAGGGCATTAATTTTTCAAGGCCTGATTATCATATAAATAAACCAGGTAACTGCTTAGGTGTCTAACATCAGTGCCCTTAAGTCGTTAGGCCCCGAAATTCCGATATTTTGTCTTTGCAATATTTTTTAAGCATATTACGCTTTCGTCTAATATACCAGAACAATGCCCTCTATCTTATTCAAATTAAAATGACGCATTGTTTAAATATTACAATATTATTCTGATATGTTGTATTGTTTTATATCATATTGTTTAAAACTATTAAAGAATATATCGCCTTTTAAAATATCTCACTCTGTAATAACATTTAGATTATGCTTAAAATGTTCTTATTATTCTGTTAAAAATTGCTTATAAACTTAAATCTTGAAATTTTTTTTTATATGTGAAATACTAACTCTCTGTGGAAAAGAACTGTAATGAAGTGTTTTGTCAATTTATCAGAATTCGTTACATAGAAACTGCTTATATAGAGAACTCAAATCTATAAAACAATATTTGATGTAGGGAGTTAAAGAAGTGAAAACGGGTCGGGAGAAACTTATACTGTTTAAAGACCATAGCTTGGTTGGCCTAATTCTTTTCACTTTCAGAAAATTTGAACAGAGAATTCGAATTTTAAATTTTGATAAAATTCCACATTTTAGACCTCCATGAGTTCGAAAAGCACATTTTTAGAAAACATACATCTGCCTGTGTCAAAGATAACTCAAAACCGTTCTAAGCTAGATGATTGAAATTTGGTATGCTGTCTTTCAACCAAATTTGCAGATTTCTATCAATTTTTTTTTTAACTCTGTGCAGAGGAAGTCCGTCTGTTCGGCTGTTTCAATATAAGCTAACACAATAACTACAAAACAAAGAGAGCTAGATAGACAACGTTCAGTACACATATTTAATATCAGTAGTGTAAACACTTGTCAAATTTTGAGCCGAATCCAACCACGGATTGACTGTCTGTCGGTCTGTACTTTCAGAAACATGCAAACGCTATAACTCAAAAACACAATGACTCAAATATATCAAATTTGGTATGGAATTCTGTGACTACAAGTGCAGTTTTGTGTCAAATTTTTGTTTCAATCGATTGAGGAAAAACTTGTATAAAACACAAATTCGACTTTTGAATACTATTTTCGCGTGCCAAGGATTATTCGCCAAATAATTCGCCAAGAGTGACACGATAGATTCAATGAAAATGCTAACTTAAATCCAAATGTTAATATTTCCTAGCTATTGTACGCAAGTTGTTCTCTGTAATTTTGAGTAAAATCTGTTCGGAGGAAGTCCGTTTATCTGTCTGTTCGAATATAAGCTAATATAATAACTGCAAAACGAAGAGAGATAGATTGATAAAATTCAACACACAGATTTAACATCTATAGTGTAGATTATATCAAATTTCAATCAAATCCAACAAGAGGTTGGTCGTCTGTCGATCTGTATTTTCAGAAATAAGTAAGCATGATAATTCAAAAATGCATTAATATATCAAATTTGGTAGAGGAATTTGTGACTACAAGTGACGTTTAGTGCCAAATTTTTGTTTCACTCTATTAAGGAAAAAATAGTATAAAACAAAAATTCGGCTTTTGAATACTATTTTCGCGTGCCAGGCATTATTCGCCAAATAATTCATCAAGGGTGACATGATAGATTCAGTAAAAATGCTGAATTAACGCCAAAAGTTAATATTTCGGAACTATTGTATCCCAATGCCATGTAAGGCATTCTCTGGCATGGCAAGTTTGTTAGAGAGTATGCTAGAAATCTCTGTGGAGACCATTCCGACTGGTTTATATAACGTATATTAAGTTTTTATAACAATGGAATTCTTTTAGTTTTGTGATGCCCACATAAAATTTGCTCTTTTGACTTGGTTTGGCGCCTTCGATTTATACTATACGGGCGTTAGTGTAAAACGATGCCAATATTTCACTTGAGGAAATATCGCAAGTTTAGGTGAAGTCTTCGATCGTGAACTCTGCAGACGTAAAATAAATTAAGGGTTCCCCTTCTCCTCGAAGGGAGGGGGGAAAAACTTGTGAACATAAAAAAAAGCCCACTGAAACCTTTTATTTAAAAAAAAAAATTGCAGGTCAATAATATTACCACCCTACGGGACGGTGTAGTAAAACTTCCGCAACGCACTTCCTACAGTCTTTTTTCATCCCTTTTTTTCACATCAACCACCTTAACCCCTAGTTTTTCAACAATGCGGGGTAAAGCGCACTCCATTGTTGCCCCAACGCACCCCTTTAAGGGGGGCCCCAACCCTATGTGGGTCATGGTTTAGCCTGACCTATCTCGATTCTCCAGTTGAATGAACTCTTACAGGTGGGTCCTGGAATTATAAAACTAATAATAAAAAGATTCGCGGTCAAGTTATGTATGAAGGAGTTCCGAGAGGGGCCTGGTTTTGGGGACTTCGCCGTGACCTTAACCAGTTTCAACCGACAACTGAAATTCAAGTGCAGGTAGCAGAAGTGGCCTTGAACTTTTTTTTCTATCTCTCTCTTGAGGCCCTCGTGAAAGGGATTAAAGTGAGGAGGATCTCGAGTTAAAGCTTGTGGTTGTAGCGGAATGAAGCATAAAAAAGCTAGTGGTGATATAAAAAAGATAATAAGGGTTCGCTTGCTATATTGGAAAGTCGGTTATTGTTATGTAGGCGTCAACGTAGGATCACGCCGATGGAATTGCTTTTTCAATTTAATGGCGATTTGAAGGTTTTAAATCCATGAATCCAGATTGATTTTGAAGAGTTTATCATAAATTATATTTCCAAAGCGGTTCATTTTATTTATTTATTTATTACGAATGCCCAGAAGATTGGCTAAATGCATTGAAATTTTCATAACTCAATCAGTTTTAATTGAAAAAAGGTGGAACTTTTGTTACTTAAAATATTAATAACTCAAGACTATTTTATTAAACACGATCAGATAACAGAGGATCTGCTTAAAAATTAAAAATTCATAATTCATCAGAACATTTATTGATTCAAACTCCATAAAATGTAATAATTTATTTCTTTTAGACCATTTTATATTAGGTAATATGCCAATTAATAAAGGTTTAAAAATTAACAGTTGGTTTCTGATTAGAGTCTATATCCTGTATATATTAAACTATGCTTGCCTTAAATAAAACGGGATTAATTATATAACTATTTTAAAAAGTCACAGATTTTTTTTCTCGCATCTATTTTTTTTATAAAACGTATTACATTTCATATTTATTCCATTTCATACAAACATGAGTTGGACATTGCACTTTCTTAACTGTAGTTTGTACTATGAGTTAACCTAATCTTTAACTCATAGTTAATTTTTAATTTTTGTTAACGTGATGGCAACGTGCGGATAAAAGCTAATTTATTTATTTATTTATTTTCCATGAGCTCATAAGATGCGCGTGCAGGTTAAATTTTATTTTTATTTCGTGTGAAATAAATTGTTGAAAAATATAATTAAAATATTTTTAAAAAAATCATTTAAAATAGGAACAATTCATGTTAAAACGTTGGCATCGTTGAAAAAAAAATTTTTTTTTAACTTAAAGGTGATATAAAATTCGGTTTTGTACTGTAATATTGTTATCGAGGAAAAGCGTTAGAATTTTGCTTACTTTTTATTTAATTAGAATTTCAAAATAATCGCTCTGGTGTGTATATCGCCAAAAGATATACACACACGAAAACACAAAAGCACATGTATCTAATAATCAGCCTTGAAGAAATTTCGGGCACTGATTGGCGTATTTTCTTTAAGATAGTGTATGGAAAGGTCTAAAATTATGCGTTTTTATAAAATAGTGATATTCTAATTTTCATAAATATATCCGTTTTAGTGATTAATTCAGTTAACTGGAGCGCAACTCTTTTTATTTAAAATATTAGTTTCCCAAAAATATTTTGTTAAATGGGATTTCAATTTTGAGAATCCGTGTAAAAATTTAAAATTCGTAATTGATCAGAACATTTACTGACTGAAGTTACATAAAATATAATTATTTACTTCATTTAGACCATTTTGTTGTCTGTTGCGGAACGTTTGCAAATCATTTGCAGAGCCTTGATTAGAGTATATACCCTGTATATGTTAAACCACATTTACCTTGAATAAAACTGATTTATTCAGTTAATAATATAGATATTACCTAAATTCATAGAAAAAAAATTTTGCTTTTATTTTTTAGGAAAATATTATATTTTATATTTATTTCATTTCATACAGATACGAGTAAAAAATTATATTTTTCTAGATTTAATTTCTAATGACAGTTAACTTTTTTTTTAATTTGAACTTTTATCTATGTGATAGCAACACGTTGATAAAGCTAATTTTTTCCCATGCAGGCGAAACATGCACGTGCTGATTAAATTTTATTTTTATTTTACGCGAAATAAATTGTCGAAAAATGTGGTTAAAATATTTTTAAAAATTCATTTAAAACAGAAACTTAGTTTATAAACTAAAACATTAGCATCATTAAAAAGATAATTTTTTGAACTTTAACTTGGTTTAAAAAATCATGTCTGTACGGTAATATTTTCGGAAGTTCTTACGGAAAAAAACCGGAATTTTGCTTAAATATTAATTAATTAAAATTCTAATTAAAAATTCAAAAAAAAATCGCTCCTAGGTGCACATTTAAGATCTCCAAGTTATACATATGCCAATTTTATTAGCTGTCGGCCTAAAAAGCGCAAAACACACATTCATCTTTATTATAAATATTGATTGATTAGATAAATTGCTTTGTGAGATATGGATGATGAAAAAATCAGTTTAATCTACCAAATCGATTTGGTTTACCAAATTTGGCCTGTAGACACTTCTAGAAGAGTAGGTGCTCACCGACAAAGAAGTATTTAAAATTCTGATTAGATTTTAAATTTAAATAATTAAAAATTTAACTTTTTTCCTCAATAATCTCAAAGCATATATTTGCTAAAAAAACTTTTCTTACCTTATTTTAAAATTCATAAAATTAGTTTTTGATACCAGTTTCATTTCTGTATACTTTTTCTTCTAATATTAATAATGTTTCAAAATATTTTTTAGTATGTTCTGCAACAATATTTTTTTATTTTAATTTGCTGTATATATACATACACGTTTTGACAATATTAAATATGCCTTGGCCAGGTCAGTTTTGAAAGAAATTCATCTTTCTGTTTGGCTTATGAAAACAATGTCT
>JAPMOR010087632.1:138215-166350 GCA_026543865.1 Argiope aurantia
ATTGATTATTATTATTGATGACTACATGACATTGATTATTTATTTCATTTGACTGTTTATTATTATTATTATGAATTATTATATGAGATATATCTGATTTGAAACAAAATATCAATAGGTTGGAGGTCTATTTGTATGCTTGTGACAACTCAAAGTGGATTGGCACAGTAAAAATTAGGGTTAGTGAATGAATCTTCATGCATGGTCTTTACACAAAAATTGTAAATCGTATATCAAATTTTTGATCACATCCTCAATAACTAAATTGCTTGCGTGTTAATGAATATGAAAAATAATGAATGTGAACTGATAAGCATTAATGAACAAAAAATTGAAAAATTTATTCCTTCCTCAAACTAGTAAAATATTCAGTTTTTCTACAATCTAATTAAAATTGCTTGCTCGCTGTGATGATATTAAATATATTTTTGAATCCAGTATAAATTGAATTCTAAAACAAATGCTCGTCTTCTTCAACAAACTTCTTTCACAACGATTCTATCTTTATCAATCAATCAATTTTCTTTAAAAAATATTAATCTTTATCTACTTTTTTTCGTAACTGAACCAAACTAACTAAATTAATCGAAAGTTTACTTTTCTTCTGTTTCGGATTATAGCATCCTATACTAAATTAAAAATTTCTTTTCTTTAACATTCAAAAAATAATAATAATTTTTTAATATATAAATTTAAGAATTATATATTCTTAAAAAAAATAATTTCTGTCTAGTTTTTTTTCTTCGTAACTAATCTAAACAAACTAACTAAATTACTCAAATTTCACTTTCCTGAAAACTACTTCTAAATTAAAAGTTCATTTTCTTCAATAGTCTTTTAACAACAGCTCCTTCTAAATCAATCTACAAATCTGAAAATTATATTCTCTAAAAAATATCAATTTCTGTCTATTTGTCTTCGTATTTCAAAATATTATTCTTTAAATCAGATATTTTTAAAAACATTTTTAGCGCATAATTTTTCAGTATTTAGAAAACAAAAACAAACTTGATATGAAAGCACAAAAAAAAAAAAAAATGCAAAGATCTGCGCATTTACATTTGAAACAATATGTACTTACATGGAAGAAAATAGATTGATAACAAAATAGAACGAATCTTGTTTTTTAGCAGTTTATGCATAACCGATTTAGTTATGAAGAAAAATATCCATTAAACAATAATTAATAATTAATATCCATAACAATAATTAATAATCTAACTCTACTTTTATCGTTTCCATAATTCTACATGTTTTTAAAAAAATCTTTATGTATTCATATTCTGAACATACAATAATCTTAATATTATTTCAATTTCAAAAAATAAATCTGGATACAATTTCATAAAAAAGAAAATTACAAGCAGAGTGAAACACATAATTTTTCTATGTAAATACTACAAACTGCATAGGAATTCTTTTAAGTATTATGATTGGTGGTTAAATTTTATTCCACCAGATCTTATAAATTAAATACAACTTTATAGATATTTTTTAAAAATAAATGGAAAAAGGCTGCAATGTTCGATATTTTTATATTATCTGTGTTAAAAATTAAATCAGTATTACGATACCTTTAAAAATGCAATGACCTGATAAATTCGTTTTCTGGAGATACTAATTTAAAGGTTGTAGTTAAAAGTTGCCAAACAGTGTCATTATTAAGGGCTAGCCAGAGATGCTCATGTCGCCATCTACTGGGAATTAAATAAATTATACTTTGATCAATGCATGCAAGATCAGAATTTTTGATATCAGAAAAAGAAAGAATTATCTAAACGTAATGCTAAATTTAGTTCAAATATAATATGTGAATATTTTATCAGGTTAATTTAGTGCATTAAATTACGATTTATTTTTATTTTTAAGAGAAGAGAAAGATTGAGTATAATAATGTTTTCATCCTATTCTACCATTGACTACTAATTAAATACAATAACTCGAACATCAGGATAGAAATCTCTTTATCATTCTACATATACTAATTAGAAGACAATGCTATTTTATTATTGCATTTGAAAATATTGCAGTTGCATACTCTGATTGATACACAAATATTACTTATAAATAACGATTAAAAATAGCGCATGATTTTACACAGAGTCAATGAAGTTTTTTTTCCCATTCGTACTTTATTGGACGGTTAAAGAAATCATGCTAGACATATGAAAAAAAAAATGTTTTAGAAATCTCAGATTATTATGAGTAAAGGATTGGAACCTCTAATTTTCAAAATATTCTTTCCAAATATTTCAGAAAAGATATTTTTCTAGTTAATGTTCTTGAGATCTCAGATTATTATGAGTAAAGGATTTGAAACCTCTAATTTTGAAAATACTCTTTTCAAATATTTCAATAAAGGTATTTTTCTAGTTGACATTTTTTTTTGTTTAACATCCATATCAAAATTATTTGTTTTGAATCGTCGAAATGACTATCAACAAATCAATCATCAATTTTGATGTGTATCCCATCAATCAAGTAAAGGCATAAATTGAATATTGGAAATTTAATTGGACTTTCTCCATTCATTTCGTTCAAAGAAAATGAAATGAATATTAAGAATAAATACAAAAAATTTCACAAAATAATAATTTACGTGATAATATAATTAAAAATCTGAAAATTCTTCGAATTATAAGTGGCAATGAGAAAAGTGCAATTAATTACCAAGAGAGGGCAGCACGTTTCAACAATAAACCATTTTTATTTTCTCTTCTGAAAAGTAAATCATCCAAATATTCGATTTCAAGATAATGCATCTATTTTCCTTTTCCGAAGTGAGGGGGGGGGGGAATTAATTATTGCAATGCCTGTGTAAACGCAATGACACCACAACTAAAATCGAGTGGAGTTTAAAATAATATTAATCAATTATTATTATTTAATTATATATTGACTTATATTAAATTATTTAATATAATATTTAATTTTAATAATATAATAACTTTTAAAATATATAATCACCTTTAAAAAGTTGTGATCATTCTTTATTGAACGGCTCTCATATAAGCTTTTTATGTTGTATTCATATTTTTTCTTCCAGTCTTTGCTTACGAAGAAGTTATTAGTTATAAAAGAAGTTCGTGATCAGTGCAATTGTTTCAATTAACCCTATATGATATACAGTTTGGTATATACAATATCGCTTGGCATTCAGAATATCGAATTAAAATTGAGAATATTCAAAACTATATATTGGGCAAATGAAATATTCATCATAACAGTAGTTAGATTAAAAATTGGTGCCAGTTTACAAAGGGGAGTTTTTCTCATCGATTCTGAACAATAACCGAATGTCTGTGGATTCAGTAATTAAATTCAGACTTGGATTAGTATATTCTTATTAATACTATTAATACTACGTGTCTTGATTCAGTTTTTAAATCTGCCCTAATATGCGATTTGAAATAACATGATACTGAAAAGAAATTTTTTCTGCTTATGTATGCATATGCTCATGTAATCATATACAGTCCTTCTTAAACAAAAGATTCAGCTAAAAAACTTTTTTTGTATCTTATCTGCCTTTAGTTAAACTTAAGAAAATCTGTCAAAACAAATTATTTTGAAACAAATGTCATTATTTGTTTTTTATCCTCGATCTTATTATATAGCCATTGGATGAGAATAACATAATCATTTAGGTAACTTTATTCTAATATTTTATACTAAAATACGACTTATTTTTCATACTTGTAGTACAGCATTCTTTAAATTTGAACTGTAACATGTGTAAAAACAAATAGAAAAATAAAAACTACAACATTAAAATAAGTTCAACTATACTTCGTATACTTTAAAAAACTTTATTAAAAACAATAAATGCAACAATTTATTTTAGTTTTACAAACATAAGAATATTTTATTATTTAAAATATAGGAAAAGATGTGAGCATTATTTTCATAAATAAGTAATGCAAACGAGCTCTGATAATATTTCGTTGCAGCTCCAAAGAGTAAAATTAAAGCAAAGAAAAATTATCTTAAATTCTAAAAGATAAAATAGTACTCGAATTCTCTTTTAGTAAAATCAAATTATTTTTAAAAATTTTTCTAAATATTTAAAAATAATCAATTATGATGAATAAATTGGGTTATAAAATTACTTTTTTAATTGGATTTATTATTTACTTCCATATCATAAGCTGTGAAACAGAAGTGTGAAAGGGATTCAAGACTTTGTCCTCGTGCAATTTACTTCATCCAGAGCATCATAACAATCCACATGTTTGTTGCACACCCTTTTGGAGTCCAAACAATTACCACCTCCAAGGACAGCACACCTCAAACCAGGACACAAAGGCAGAGGTGGAACATCATTATTACGAAACCTCATTACCTGGTTTATCCAATCCAAAAAATACACCACTCTTGTGTACATCCCAGGAGTTTGGGGCCTGCCGCACCCATTACCCCCACTAATGATTCCAGCAATGTACCAGGAGAAGCCATCTCCAAATAGACACATTAAAGGTCCTCCACTGTCACCTTGACATGCATCACGTCCACCTTCTTTCAATCCAGCGCAGAGCCACCTGTCCTGATTTCGTTTGCAGGCCTTTGTGAGCGGAACATGCACTTCCTGCAAACCATCAGAATCTTGCATTGATTCTCCAATATCTCCCCATCCAATTGCAGTGCAGAATGAACCGGAAGTCTCCGCCCACCTTGGATTGGGTAAGCAGATAGGTCGCACCCAGAAATCGAATCCGACTTCTTCAGCTGTTCTTAACATCACGATGTCGTATTCTAGGGTGACGATGTTGAATTTCGGATGTGGAACCACTTTGTCTATCCTGTAGGTTTTCTGATGAGGAGTGAAGGATTTTCGTCTCAGCGTGCCCAGCGTCACTTCGTAATATGTGTGCCTATGGTCAAGAAAGCAATGAGCTGCTGATAACATCCAGCGATTGTTAATGAGGGTAGCACCGCAAGAATATGTACCATTTTTGTACACTGCAGCATGCCATGGCCAGTTCCCTGGTTGAGAATTTTCACCTCCAACTATTCTAGAAACAGGCTTTTTCGGTAATAAATGGTAAGGATTCAATCCGCATTTGGCATCATTACAAGCAATGAATATACCACCAGCTGTCAGGCATCCGCGCCACTGCACAAACTTGCCCTGATAGTGATAGATATAATTCTCAGATCCCCGCAGGGGGAGGAAGCCAAATCTTCGGAACTGATGAGTGCTACTGGCTGAAGGATTGGCAGTGATGCTGACACAAGCAAAGGAAGCCAATGCATCCTGCATGCTATCGTAAGGATTCGCACACATCGGGTACCACACGCCATTCTGATTCCTCAGAAGAAAGCCATTCCTCCTAGTTTCGACGTTACTTGTCGATATAGGATCAGGTTCATGAGCTTCATGAATGCCGCCATTTGGAGATAACCTGAAATATAAATTGATTTTAAGCATTATGTATGCTGATACCAACAGCCTAGCGGTGAAATGAATGTGGCAACTGATTTGATAGTGGAAATTTGCACTGAAGTAAAAAGAGTATACAGATATAAATGCAAAGCATGAAAGAGAAGCACCTGTAATGCAAGAGAATGGGAAAAAATATGCCGTGTTGGGCCAGGTACACTTCCTCTCAAGCTAATGCATTGTGAATTATGCATATATATGTAATATTAAAACTCATTTAATCATATCAAACCACAATGCTCCTGAAGCGTTACAATGAAACGAATTTTTATAATACCTCCCAATATTCAAATACCTCAACGGCTTGTTCAAAGAAAACGAATTTATCTCACGTGTGAATGCCAAAATTTTATTTAAAAAAACTGTTTAACGTGGCAGTGAAGTGGAAACAAACATTTTGCAGCTGTAACATTTGTAATCATTAAAGACACAAAATTGGACATTAAAATATTTTTTTATTATTATACATTGTAATTAATTTTTTCCAATTGTAATGCTTATATACATATTTAAAATAATCTTTTGTAACATTATATGAATGAAAAATTCATAAAAATATTTTATCAAAGTTTATAATTTTTCATTTTTTTTTACAAATGATTTTTTTTTTGCATTTCAAGATAATGTTATATTGCAAGCAGACTTTTTAATATTGTGTTTGAACCTAAAAGGCAACTTTTCCTCACTATTATCAAACAAAAATCTAAAACAATTTTTTAAAGGCCCTTTTTTAAAATTTCCATTTTTTCACAAATTTCAAGCTCTTTGGGGCACCTCAAGATAATGTAATCTTGCAACCAAATTTTTTAATAGTGCTTTTGAACCTAAAAGGCAACTTTTCCGCACTATTACTAAACGAAAATCTAATTTAAGGCCATTTTCTTTCCATCCTAGTGTCCACCACATTTCTAAACAGAAATCGCAAACCAATCAAGTTATATAACTTACCTGAAGCAAAAATTTTCATCCATATAGTTGTTGCAATCCACTGTTCCATCACAAACCTTAGTTTTATCAATGCACCTCCCATCCCCACAATTGAATGACCCTTTTGGGCAGTAAGAACAGAAGCTCTCGTCGGTTTCATCAAAACAATCGGGGTACATGTCGCAGAATTTGGACGATGGGATTCGAAAAGCACACACACAGTTCAACTCGTCTTCGGTACGTGGGCAGTCGACTGTTCCATCGCACCTTTTATCAAGCTTGAGGCACTTTCTTGAGGAATTGCAAGCAAAATAGCCTTTGGGGCAATCAGCAATGGATGAAAGATTCATCCACAAGTCTTTCTCAAACGGAAAAACGGCATTGGTGCCATTCGTACCTCCACGCCAGACTGGTTCGGCCTTCGAATTATTCAAGCTGTCGGGTTGACTTTTAGAAGATATGAAGTAGAACAGTAGGAAGACGAAGCCGACAAACAAGGAAGACATGACAAGAGTGAGACCAATGTAGCGCCAAGAGAATTTGATGGGCCTACGACGATGTTGAAAGGGCATTTGGTGCCAATACGTTCACTTCATAGGTATTTAGTGCCTGCTAAAAAATTAAACATTTTGTTTAAATTTGTTTTCAAAAGTAATTTTAAATGGAGGAAGATCTGAATATAACACTAAAGATCGCATGATAGATTTTCATAGTTGAACTGCAATAGAAAATATATTTGCTTCAAACTTTTAAAGAAATCTTTTCAGATATTAAAATTGAAATGATGCGAGTTTTCTTGTTGTAAAATCCTTTATTGTGATAAGTTATGGAATATATAACCAAAGGCTGATTTAGAATCATCTATCATTATGGAATATACCAATAAAGATAATCGAAAAAAGGTAGAAGAAAACTCAGAAAGCTAGCAAAATAATATAACATGCAATAAATATCTATTTAAAAATTAATTTAACTCCTTCTCCTAAAATTCTATCGTCTTTAACACGTTGATTGCCATGGGGGTCAAAGGTGACTGGCGGGGTTATATGAATTACATTTGAGAAAGTCAGCGTTGCAATGAAAGTGTTAAAATGCATGCAAATGTTTAAAATAGGGCTTTTCTCCAATTAAAATTTGTAGTTAAAAAGTGTTTAGAAATGTTTAAAATGCAAAATATTAAAAGACAAGAACCCTCATAAAATATAGGGGACAGACTATCGATAATCGCTGTTCTTATCAATTACAATGAAATAATTATCTGCAAATGATAAATATTTAGATATAATACATATGATCCATTGACTATGACTTGACCTGGCTACAGCATTTATATTTTCAAGAAATCCATTGCGATATGGAAGGTTTTATGATGTATAGTATATTAACTTCTAAATCCGACTGTTCTTATTATTAACTCAGGTATCAACAATTTAGAAGGATCATCTACATAAAACTATATTCGCGTTTCGAAACGAAGCATTATGACAACTGTGCCACCTAACAACTCAGAATACGGATTCTGTTCCATGTTCAGTTTATCTTGAATACTCAACATGTTGGTGAACCATACAGAGAAATGACACTTATGAATCCAAAGGAGAATATGAAACACTACTATCACTTTCAATCTGCAGCAACATACTTTTCCCCCTTCGAACCTATATCTGGAAAATAAAACATACCAAGAAGAAAATTGAAGAAAATAAAGTAAAAATAGTAAAGAGTTCTCTGAGAAGTGATTATTTCATTTTCAAATAGTCCGCAAACCAAAGCTGGACTTCGAACAAAAATCATTTGCTTCAGTCCGATTTCGATTCTTAAGTCCATACCAAGATTTGTCGAATAAAAAATGCCAATCCGAATAGTCATTATAAAATAGAAACCGATACTTATACTTTTTATAAACATCAAAATATATTTACATTCGTTTTTTAATTTACTTTTTTAATTAATATCTCTGCACTATATCTTCATAAGTAACGGGCTGGGTTAAGAATAGTAGTCACTTTATTTTTGCTTTAAAATTTTTAAAAAAATATTTTAGAGTGTAAGCTATAAAAAATTAGTAAGTAAATCACAATTGCATTATGATTAAAACAATAAAAATCTTGAAATACCAAGAATATCAGAAGTTTTGTAAGCTCTGCTTAAATGATTCTTCCCAAATTTCTGATAAAAGTTTGTAATAAAATTCCCGAATTGTTATAATTTAACCCCCAATTTTATGAAGGATTGTGAATTATAAATTATTCCACTTAACAAAGAAATAAAATATTCACTTCATGTTATGACACGCAAAGTTTCAGAATTAAATTTCATGTAGCTAAATCTAAACAAAAAATGTAGTCTTAAAGCATAAAGACATTGTACAGTATTTCAATATCAGGAAATTGTATCAATAATCTAAATATCTTGCGTTGTTAGGAAATTGTCCTTTTTTTTAAAAAAAAACTTTTTTTTCTTCCTTTTTCCCTTTAAGCAATTTACAAAAAGATATTCATTAACACGACATTTTCGAGGCACTAATAGTGTAAATACAGCCTGTCAGCAAATGTAATCAGCATGTCAGTAAATGTAATCATGTCCAAATTCAAAATCTGAATAATTTAAATTTTCAAGTAATCGAACTTTTATGATTGTCACAAGAATATCATAAGGAAAACTAGAACATCTTAATTATTTCTTTTCGAGGCAGACGATGAAAAGTAGATTAATAAGCGTCCTTTTCAGAATAAGAAAATGTGCTCCAGTGCAAGTTTCAAAAAATGCAAAGTTTCAAAAGCTGCTCCAAAAAATGAGGTTAGAAATATTTTCAATGTTAATATATATCCACGTAACTTCTTCCCAAATTTACCAACGTGCAAATAAATTCTGACATAAGGTGCTAACAATCATAAAGTTTAAAGGAAAACAAAATTTTAAAAAATCTTTATAAAAATATTCCTCTAATTTCACGTTATTAATATTTTATGTTTAACAGCATTCGGAAAAGTATTTGTTTCAAATACTTTTTTTTCTGTGGCAGAAAATTAATATAGAAATATTTACCTCTCATTTAGCTATTTGATGTTAAATCCATGAAGCCTGTGATTTTCGAATATAAATAATCTTCACAGAAAAAGATAATGTATTATTGCCATTCTCTATCAAATTATCTTCTAAATCAGTTATACTGATTTTATCGACTTTATACTATATTAGAATTGCAAACATTAAAAGTGAATAAAATTGTGGAAAATAAATGGGAAAGCCTATAAAATACCCTATTTCTTTCATCATATAGGAAATAATTTCAAATGGAAACTCAAAAAACA
This sequence comes from Argiope aurantia, assembly GCA_026543865.1. Lineage (NCBI taxonomy): Eukaryota > Metazoa > Arthropoda > Arachnida > Araneae > Araneidae > Argiope > Argiope aurantia. The sequence goes on from JAPMOR010087632.1 coordinate 147,897, forward strand.
TAAATATATTTATAAATCCGAAAGATTCAAATCAATGCAAAGAATGATTGCCAGTATTTTAGTGTCCTGCTGTCCTTCTGTGAAAATGATTGTCAAGTTCAGTGGCGTAGTGAACGGGAGGCAGTACAGTTAAATCTGAAGCATTGCCTTGAATAGAGCGCTTACTTCACTTTTTAAAAAGAAATGTGTTTAAGGGGTGAAAAAATATGCAAAGCATCAGTAACGGTTTCCAGCTAGGACATTCGGCAACTGTCCATGATCACTTGAAAAATTGTTGGCACCAAGTATATGGATTAAAAAATCGTTATTAGACTAGTTATCAATTAAATTTGTGAAAAAAAATGCAGTCTTTGAATTATGAAATATAAAGATAATACTACTACTTCGTAAAGTATGATTGTTCAGGTTCACGAAACACAATCTAGAAATCGACTCTCTGTATGTCAACCTTTTTGAGTCCAATCATAGGCTTTCTTTCTCCGTCGATGTGGTTTGTTGCTTATTGTATGATTGGCTAGAAAATTACGTGTTTATTTACATTATAGATGGAAGTGAAAAAGCGGGATTTGTATTATTAAATTATTGTTTATCTAGATAAGTGTGAAATGAGACGACAATGTTTTTTCCCTCATACTTTCAGTCTTATCACAAGCATTTTAAGCATCTATGGCATTTTAGCGAAGATAAACAGCAGTAAGGTCAGAATTAGTATTGAAAGCTATTGTATTCCTGGCTTTCAAGAAGGTTTTAAGAAAACAATTACAATTATTATTTAAGTAATATTTAATAATGTGTAGTAATTAAAAAATTTTCCATTAAATTTGTGCCTGTCTTAAAGAGTTATTTAATTTATGATTTTTTTTTACAAACAGTTCATTCTTTTTAATTCTGTTAACCTGCTTTTGACAAACATAAATTGTTTTATGCATTTCTGTTATTTTATCTGAATTAATATTCATATAATTCTTAGTATTTAATTTAAATATAATTAGTTAATAATTTAATTAAAAACAGAATTATTGAATTTTTTAAGAGTTCATAGAATTATATTTTAAAGATTTTTAATTTTAAAATTCTTAAAACAGAAAAAGAAATTCAACGTACAAAAAGAGAAAATAATTGCTGTAATTTCTAAATATTCATAACTCTCATGAAATTTGTATTGGACAGTAGAATATAGAAATAGTAGTTCTTGTTTCATACCAATCTTTAAAAGAATTAACTAAAAATTGTAGAAACATCCTGCACTGTTATTACTTTTAAAGTTTACTTTTCATTACTTTTGAAGTTCGTTTCATGATACTGCTAGTGTGTAGATATGATTATTATTAAAATAGATTTTTTAAATGGGGGATCTTTTTCATGAAATTCAGTTGACAATGCATTCAGATATTGAATGTTTAGCTTTTTTCTCAGTGCTTTGAAAATTTTAAACAATCTTATATTAGAAATGATGATTGAATATTATATTTCTTTTTAATATTTTTATATGGTTATATTTTATTATTATGAATGTTATTGAAATATGTTGGTTATATTAAATGCAATGCCTTTATAAACTGTCTTGCAAAATAATCACTTGAACAAATATCAAAAAAGAAATTGCATACTATACATAAAAGAAAATTGCTGCATTTAGAGATATTTGAAAATAACATCACATTATTTATGATTTGTGTAGAATATTACTTGTGATATTAAATCAGAATAGAAATAAACTTTCCACTTTCTTTTTGTTTCTTATATTAATTTATGTAGATTAAGAAAATTAAGGTATAAGATTAATTTTTTTAACACTTCATATGAAGGGTTTGTACTATAATAATTCTTAGTATTTTAGATAGGTTTCGTATTCTTTCTTTTATTAATTAATTCTCTGTTTAATTTTAAAATATTATAGAATTCATTTCAAGTCATTTCTTATTTGTGATTAAATTGGCTAATGATCTATGTTGCCTTGAAACAACTATTTCATATTGAATAGAAGGTCTATACTTGTATTCATTTTATAAATATGTGTATGTGCAAAAAGATTTGTATTATAACTTATTACTTATGAATTAAAGTGGCCTTTTCAAATATCCAGATAAAATTCTGGCAAATTTAAAAAAATGTTTTCAAGTGAATTACTGATAGAAATTCACCATTTTATATTGGTATTGTTTTTAAAAAAATCATTGGACCTTCAAATAGAAATAAAGTTCTTCCTTTAGTCAATAGCTTATGTATTAAAATAATTTTTAATAAAATTATAAATATATAATAACTTTTCCTTATATAAAAGATGAGATTGTAATTTCAATAACATTGTCATTTCTCAAAAGAATTAGTGATATTCCTTAAGTTGTATATTATAGTATTATAAAACTATTATATATTAATAATATAGTTTTATTAATTAAATTACAAGTTGTTCAGTGTTATTTTTAAGTATTTCTGTAACTAACTGAAATGAATAAAAAATGTTGTATTACAAAGGAATTTAAATAAACATTTCAGTCATCAGTTATTTTCAAACATGTATAAATTGCTTGAAATTTGATTTTTAAAAAATTACACTTCTTAAATTATTGTACACCTTAAAAAGTTGCCTCCCCGCACGAAGTAGATTTAAGTTTTCATTTTGTAATGAATTTATAACACTTATATTGTTTCACTAAAATTCCTTTTTCATGTTTGATAGTAATTATAAATCTCAAGATCATCTAAACAATATGCATGTTAAAAATTAACTTTTTTCATCATATATTTTAATAATAATTTTAAAAAAGAATTTGTGTCCTCTTTATTGAATAAAAACATTTGTAGACATTTGAAAAGGAAGAAGAGAAAGGAATGGCATTTCAAACCATCATAATGTGCATTAATTTTATTTTATGTATTATTTTGATTTAATTTTAACCAGTGAATTTTAAAATGCATAAAGAGTTATTTTGTAATAGTGAGTTTTGAAATGTAAGGAAATTTTATGTAGATATTTTTTAGAAAAATATAAAAATTAACATAAATTAGCTATTTGCAGAGAAGTGTAAATAATGAAAAAAAGTATGCCTAAGGATTTAGTGGGTTAAGGCACTTTTTATTTCTTTAAAAATACCATACAAAATCATACAACAGAATTTATAAAAGCAAAAATAGATCAATAAAAAACAAGCTTTGATGAAATAATGAGATTAGATAAATTTTATTTCTACTAGCTGGAATTAAGGGTTGCTATAAAGTAAATATTTTGTAAAACTGTCTTAATGAGTTCCTTAACTAAATAATTTTTTATTACTAAACATTTACGACATGAAATTTGCACATATCATTCTGAGGTCCACTTCGTGTTAACTGTGTATATCTGCTATTTATTATTCTTTATTAATTATTTCTTAAAACAATTGGTAAAGAATCATAACTATTTTTAATATATTCAGTTTGCATCTTAGGCAGTTGGCTGTCTATGTTTCATTTATATATGCTTACTTTATATATTGTCTATGTACACAATTCTTCTCTGACATTTATTTAAACAAAATCTGGAAGATGAAAAGCATACCTTAGTGACAGAGTTTGAATTTGGTTTAGAAACAGCTGTAGAATGATTCAAAGCTCAAAATGGCAAGAATAAGTATTAAAAGAAAGAAAAAACTAGAAAAGCTTATTATTCTAGATTCATTTAAAAAAATACAAATATATATATATATATGATATCAAAGAAATAGACCACAATTTTTTTTCTAAATTTTGCTTATTTATTTATGCATTTTTAAATTTTTTTTTATTACTACTCACTCTAGATTAATGAATTTAGAAAAAAGTATGAGAAAAAAAACAAAACCTCCTGTGATGCAAGTATAAAAAAACCAGAACAACCTACTAATATTGTTTCCAAAGGGACCTCAAACTTCCTATAGTCGATCCTACCTATTACCTCAACCTTAATTTGCAGTCTGATCAAAGAAAATAAGCTGATGCTTCCATTTTTATGGTTATTATTTTTTAATAATAGCCCTTATACACATCTATATAACTCTCAATAATGATAGCTGGAATATCTTAGGACCTTTTCATGGAAATGTCATGAAAAAGTAATAAAATATTTAAAAAAAAACAGTTTATCAACACTTTCTTGAAATACTAGTCAAAAGCAATCAACATTTTCTTCTTTTCTTTTACTTGTTCAAATGAATGAAATCCACACCTTTTGAATCATATAAACAATCAGTGAAAATATATTTATTTTTATTATTTTCAGTTTTCCAAATCATACAAATATTAACTATTATCATCTAAATATTAGAACGACTCATTTTTACAATAAAGTAATAATAAAGTTGAATTATAAAAAAATGAAATATACTAACCATCAGCGTAAGACTAATTTTATAACATTTCGATTTTTTTTCTTTAAATATGATTAATATTAATTAGTTTTATCTAATATGTATAGAGATAGAGAGAGAAAGAATACTTTCGTGACCAATTAGTTCGCCAAAACTAACGATTGCTAGAAATTTCGATCATTAACAATGGAGGGGAAAAAAAACTGCGATAAAATATTATTAACAATAATGAAAATGATTTAAGAACAACATAAAGTATTATTAAAAAGATAATTTTAAAGAATTTTATTATGACATAAAAATTCTCTTTGTCCTGTAGTAGTTTCACAAATTATTTCAGAGAAACTCAAAAATTTTATTTACATTAAAATTTCTAAGGATGAGAAAACGCTCCTATGATTTCACTTCTTTAAAATATGTCCAAGTTAAGTAGCTCTTGGTGAAATGGTCTGGCCTATAGAGTAACAACACATTACATTCCTATTTGTGATTATATATAAATAGTGAGAGAGATTAATACATACAGGTTTATTTGATAGATAAAATGAGTTGCCTTGTCTTCCATACCAGACCCAGGAGGTGGAAAGTTCTGGTTCACTTTTTCTTTTTTTCTGATGAATTGTCAAAATTAAATTTGAAAATTCATCACAGAGCTGTCCCCAATTAGAAATCTAATCAGGCTTAGTCCCCATCATTTGCACAGATATGCAAATGTTATCACATAAACATAAATTCAAATTATGTTAGCACTCAAAGTTTTCTGAAATAGTTTCAAAGATGAGTTCTCTGAAGTTAGTAGCATCAAAGTTTTCATTGTCTTGTAAATTATGGTATTTTTGATATGCAAAAAAAAAAAAAAAAAAAAAAAAATGAAGACTCCGCAGCTGTAGCTATCTTTTTGAATCATATGACGTGGAGTAATCAATTTCCAGTGTTCCTTTGTATTCACTAGTTTTTTAATTAAAGGATTCCATTCACGAATTAATATGCAGACATCTTCATTTACATTTGGACCTAATGGATCATATAATTCAAGTATTTTTTCTTTTATATAAGCTATTAAAAAAATCCAATGATTATTTAAATTCGCCGGAATTAATAAAAAGTTCATTTTCTGTATATCCTGAATCACTGAAAAGTTCAAGATATCTTTTTTATGGAAGAGTATTGAATGAATTGAGTCTATTGCTTTACACGATTCTGAATCTTTAGTTAATTTGAGAGAAAAAAAAAGGCATTAATGATCCCATCATATAACCATCCTATCTTAAAAGATGGAAAGAGAAATTGCAAATATTTTTCTTCTGTTGTTACACTTAAGTCAAGCGATTTCAGCGTATAAATGGAAATGTTTACAGCATTTATTTTAATAATTATTTCACATGGGTTCTTCGTAATTTTGTTTAGTTTTAAAAACATATTATTAGTTTTTTTTTGCTTGAACTATTACCCGTTTTTTTTTTTTTATTGAAACATTACTCGTTCAAGTGTTAGAATAAGTATAACTATCTTCTTCCAAAATTGGTTGATTCTTACTACTAATTAGAAAATTTTCTACAGAATTAGACATTTCATTTTCAGTTTTATTTCCCCTACTGCCTTCATTCGATATTCGTTTTTTCTTATCGCTAATGATCAAATAATTGATATTTTCCCTTTTTTTAGAAGTTTCAGTTAGATTTTTTTTTTTTTTTGCTTTCTGTAAACTCCTTTTTTATTTCTCTTTTGAGAAGTTCTGTAAAATTTCATCTGGGTCGTCATTTTCTTATTCGATTGCACTGAATAATGAGGCATTGGAGAGCATTTCTTGAGGCTGCTTTTCATTTTTGCGGCTCCACGGCATCCTTCTACTAAAAATTTCAATGTAGATATAACATTTTTGAGCATTAGTTCTTGAACATCTGGATTTTCTATTAATTTGGTTAATGCAGAACAAAGATTTCGACATTGAATAATTTGTCTTTCTGCAGATTTTATATTTATTTGTTTTGCAGAAATGGTCATATTATCTTCATTGATATTTCTTTCTTCTATTGAAAAAACATTTGATTTTAAAATGGATTTATTTGTAAAAAAGGCAGAATGAATTTTGTGGATATGTTTGCACAAATTATCATCTGGGCAAGAACATTTATAAAGATGGCCACATAATGAGTCGCATGCCATATTCGTACATTTCTCCAAACAATGCTCTGGTATTGGGCAATTTTCATGAATTTTTACCCTTTTATATTCTTTGTTTTTATCTTCATTTGCTGACATATTCCAAGTATTTTCTGAATCTTGATAGACGTCTTCTGTATTAATTCTGATTCCTTTTTTGTGTTTTACTTCAATCCTTGTGGATGACTGAGTTTTGAATGGAAAATCCATATATAATTTGTAAGCATGTGTCAGATGTCTATCTCTCCATTTGCATTAATGTGTTAACTAAATTATCTATTCGCCTATTAAATTTTCTTTTGAAATAAACTGTTCTTAGCAATAAATGAATTAAATGACAAATACAACGCTCATGATCTTGAATTATAGTTGATAACTTTTTCCAACTGTTATAGATACCTATAAATCGTGTAGAATTTTCACTTTCTCTAGAAAATAATGTATTACAATGGGGGAAGAAAACCCGAGTCTTGTGTTTTTGAATAAATCAACCAGCTGCGAAGCTGCATTTCATCATTTGGCACTTTTTTAAAAAAGTAGTAAGTAATAGAAAATGATCTGCCTTCAGCATTCTTAGCAAAAACTCTTTTGTGATTGTACAGGTCTGTTTTTAACACAAAACATTTTAAAGTGATCAATTAATAAGGCTTGTTCACAAACCTGCATCACTTATATAAACTTGATCAAATGTGTTATTTACATCGTCGTTTTTTATGATTCAATCATAATTGTATAAACAGGGTTTTTCAAAGAGTTTCACCGTTTCTACACTTTTATTGCAAAATTGTGTACTTTGTGCAGAATGTTCTTCGCCAGTTGAAGTTTAAATTGTAACTTCTTAAGTCGAAGCAATTTCATAACCAGTATTACTTCGTAGACGAGAAAACAGATACACTCATGACTTTTTAAAATTTTGCACACGCACACAAAAAAAAAAAGAAAAGAAGAAAAGCTAATTTTATTTTTGGAAACTGAGTCTTGAAACCCAGAGGGATACTTCCTTAGCATGGACATGACTAGATCGAACAATATAAAACATTTTATAATATGAATTATCAAAGTAATATATGCGATATAACCTAGTAGGTGAGGTAAATGACCGTACTTTATAATATGTTGCACACTTGCACTCAACTGTCATATATCTGTAAACTTCGTACATTTCAAAACCCGCCGATTGTTCCAGTTTAATTTCTACCTCTCTTCTTTCCATCCCGCTATTACCGCTCATAACATTATTTTAGCTCTTGATCATGTTGGTCCCCGGTGCATAGCATCCCCCGCACCCCCCAGATGACCAGCCCTGGAAGTACTCTTCTATACTTACGCAACGCTCACTAAACTTCAGATAAGAAACAAAATCGAACAATTTTCCTAAAAATTCTAAATGTATCCGTATATACAAATTTGGCAAGATCTTCATTATTTTGTTAAACAGACTACAAAATGATAATTTCGTTGCTTTCATTTCAACCATTCGTCACAGTTTAAATATTCGAAGTTTTTATTTTAGAAGAAGGGGCTCTTTGAGAATTTCAAGAGGGACGATTTTGGGCGCCTCCTTTCTTTGGAGGGGAGATCAATGTGAAACGTGGCTACAGCATCGTAGGAGGTCTGTTTTATCTCTGACGGTAGTGGCTTTTTTTCAGCCACACAAGGAAATGCGTTAGCCGACAAGAAATGCCATCTCCGGTCGGCTACAACTTTTGGACTCTGCTATGTTGTTTGGTGATGAGTAGGAGAGGGTCTTGACTGAGGCTGGGTGGGATTTTGACGGTTAATGGAGCACCCGCCTGGCGTAGCCAGGCTATCTCCTTCCTTGCAGCATAGAAGTCCTTGCATCTGAGGATGCCCTGAACTGGTGACTAAAATGAGAAATGGATCTTTCCTTCAGCGTTGCCGTGGTTGAGAGTCTGGGAGAAAAGGAAGAGTGGCAAGAAGCGTCTCCTTAAGTAGTATTGGGAGCGGACGAATGGGGAGCCTTGATGTTTCGGGTGTGGCCAATCAGGAAGCTGGGGTGTTGTAGTGGTGAGATCGAGGCTTTTTGCGTGACTTAGCCGATCAGAGCATTCAGAATAATCATCATTTTCACTTCTTTGCTGTCAGTTTTCTTGGATTGCTTTATTGCTTCAATTAATCTGGGGAATTCTTTGAGCACTTCTCTTAGCTCCTTCAGGATTTCCAGGGTTTCAATTGCCGAGGGTATTTCTTCATTAATTTTTAAAGTGGGCTTCTCGTTTTGTTTTCTAGGTGTGGGGATGGGTTGGGTATCTTGTTTACTTGGGTTTTTCCTTATTATTTCAGCATAGGTGGGTCTTCCTCTTACTGATGTCAGCTTGGGGTATTTGGAACATCCTTTCCAGGCAGCTGTGTGTCCTGTTTCATTGCAATTGACGCAAACTGGGTCTGGAATTTTTTCTTTAATATTGCAGCTTCTGGTAGCATGGGGGCCTCCGCACTTAATACATTTTGGTGTAAGTCTGCAGTTCCTTGCCGCATGATAGAACCCTGCACAATTATAGCAGATGGTTGTAGATGGTTTTCTTCTGTATGTCTCTATTTTAATCTTCAGATGGAGTAGGGATTTTTCATTGTAAATGTTTTGGGCATTCTTAGTCTTCTTGACTTCTAGTAGGTAGATTGGGTAAAAAGTCTTCATCCTGTAATTTCTGATCTGGGATATTCTGATGATTTTGTAGCTTCTTTCTTCTAGTTCTTTTACTATTTCCTCTTTATCAGCATCTATGGGGAGTCCTTTGAGTTTGATTTTAATTGGCCTTTCCTCAAAGCTTTCGGAGAGAGTGAATTCTTCCTTCTTTTCTGTGAGCATTTCAATAATTTGGGATCTCTCTTCTTCGTTTACTGGTTGTATTACTATCATGTTTCTTATCAGCCTGTTTTCAGTTTGTGGGAATTTTCTATGTATCTCTTGTAGCGTGATATTATAGTTGCTTGAAATTTTTAGATTTATGGTTGCTGACCTAATATTAGCAGCTTCTTGTGTATCCTGGGTCTTGCTCAATATTTCGTATTTATTAGTTGTATCCATAGATTCTGGTTTTTCTTCAATTTTCCTGATTTTTGCGGCTTTTCTTGGGTTTACCATCTGGTATCGTTCATCGCTGCTTTCATTATCAGTCTTATCTTCAATATCTGCTGTCTGGGAGGGCTGCTCGTCTAATTCAGTGGCATGCTTATCACAGTTTGTGATGGGGCATGGGCCGAGATCTCCTAGCTCCTCTTCTGCAGTGTCTATCTTGGCTTTTATTTCTTGATATTTTGAGTAGTCGTCCAGGTACTGGGTCGTGTGTTCTAATCCATTTTCCTTCATCTGTTGTAGGGTGTCTAGAAAGGTTTTTGCTATTGAGTTGAGCTGCTTCGTTTTATTCTTCAAATATTGTATGTGAGCGCAAAGATTTTTGTCCCCATCATGCGGTCTGCAATTTCTCTTTATACAGGGTTTTGCGTTCTTTAGTTTTTCTTCATACTTGGCAATCCGTCTGCTGAATTCCTCAATCCACTCCTGAATGTCACTACTGGAACTGATACAATTATCATAGAAGATGCCTTCTTTCGCATTCTTTAGGCTGATCCTACTATCTTTCAAGTACCTATACCAACTGCTTAATGTACGGCAACGTTCATTTACTTCCTCGATATAATTGGTAGGGTAATGATATCTTAGTCGATAACCACTCCTTCCACTGTTCGTGCTCTTAACACTGCTCATACTAATACTCCGGGAAATACTGGAGTCATCGGAACGTCCGTCTCCTTCCATGGCTAGAATGTATGATGAATGAGGCTGGGTGGAGGGGATCTTCGGCTTATGTAGTCTTGCCTTCAAACTTCTCTTATCCAATGGGAGGCTTGTTGCTGTCGGTGAGGTCGTCTTGAGTTGGCTGGAGGGTTGGGCTATGGTAGAGGTGCATTTTGGGATGTTTGGTGAGTGAAAAAATTCCAAGAGCCTGGTAGAGTGGTTGTGAAGAGGATGAGGTAAGATTTTTACTATACTCTGTTTCACCCTAACTTGGCAGTAGTGTCTATTCTAGGCATGCCGAATCGCAGTCGTTGTCAGGGCAACTGGGTTACTTTAAAGTACAAAATTACTAGAAATGCAGATCGCTGGCGAAACTTTATCTCGCAAATTTTTCGCCAAATAGTAAATATCTATTTACTTTATTATATTATCATTTTAAATCGGAGAATTAATTTTTTCCTTATTTTCATTATTTTTTCAATATTATAGATACATTATTTTAATAAATCATTAAAGTTATTTTATTTTGTTTCATTGTTTTCCAAAGAAAACCTTAAATCTTTCAATATTCTGTAAAGCGTAATTCGGCTAATGTTTTTCGAAAAGATATCTGTATCATCATTCACATCTTTTAAAACTTTATCTAATGTTTGGATCTCATTTCTATGAAAAAATACATGGATTTTTCGTCAAATACAGGATAATGTAAAATCATCACATTTTACAAGACCTGAATTTTTATTTACTGAGCCTGGTCGCTTATTTCCAGGGGTACTTAAAGGATTGGATGTCTTTATTTCTTTTTTCAAAAGGAAAACTGCTCATTGCGATACACCTGTAAGATGCGAAACTTTATAGAAGATTTGATTGATAGAATCTTGAGGGTTTTCTCGGAGTCGAGAATAAACATTTAATATGTTTCTGCATGCTGCACTTTTTGTTGGTTTCACTCGTCTTGAAGGTGTGCACAGCCTAGTCGGTGATAACACCTTTTCTTTTTCAGACATTTTAGAAGTGAATAGAAATGACGAATCGAATAAATATTCAACAATCAAAAATAATAACTACTAATATGATTAATAATATCAAAAATATTAGCTGGTAAAAAAGCGAGAATAAAAAATTACGAAATATGATAATGGTTGCGAACTGAATGAAGCTGAGTTGGCGGAGACGTAAAAGAAAAGCGCGCCAAATATTTGCCCTTGAAGACCGGTTCTAGCCAAAGTGGAATTCATTATGTCAATCTTTGTTTTATTCGTTCGCTTTATTTACAAAATACTTAACAGATAAGCACTTCTAACTTGAGAATAATTTTAAATACATACTGATAAAAAAGGATTTCAGTAATTTATTATATTATTTGATAAATTTCTGCGCATTTTAACTATTTTAAAGTCGGAATTGATGGGGAACTCTTTCCCAACGCAGAGCGTCATATTTTCTGCCTTTTACAATACTGCCAAGTTAGGTTGAAACAGAGTATAGTGGCTGCCAATAGGAGGGGCGAGATGGATCATGGAAATCTCAGATTTAATAGGATTTAATGGAATTAATTTATGGATTAAAAGGGTTAGAGAGGGTTAAGGTTTTTTATTTGTGACATTTTTTAATTGGATCTGATTAAAGTAGGATGAATCTGGGTCTTCTGGAATTTAGATTAAGGTGTAGGATTCAATTTCTTTGATTGCTGGGTTGTCGATATTATCAAGGTCTGAGAAAAATTTAGTCGCTATCTTTTTAATGAGGTCTTTGATTGATGGAAGGTTTAGGGCATGTCGGATATCTTCGTTTTTCATGAACCATCTCGCTTTTGTAATTTGTCTGAGAATAATGTTTTGGCACCTGTCTATTTGATTAAAATTTTTTGGAGCTGCGTAAGCCCAGACTGGGCATGCATAAGTTAAGAAGGTCTGAGCATCGCAGTATCAATAAGCACTTTATTGTCCCTACTCATTTCAGAATTCCGAGCAATTAGGGGGTAGAGTTTTCGCGAGTTATCTCGGAATTTAGTTTTGGTGTAGTTAATGTGGGATTTCCAAGTTAAACTTTTATCCATGATGACTCCTAAATATTTGGTTTCCTAAGAACAAGGAATTATAGTACTATTTATCTTGACGTTAAATTTGGGTTTTTTCTTTCTCTTGGTAAAAAACACTGCTTCAGTTTTTGAAGTATTTATGGCAATTTTCCACTCGTGGAACCAGCTTTCTAGGTCTTTTAAGTGTTTATTGAGCGCGTGGGTAATGTATCTTATGTTTTTGTTTTTGACCAGTATCGCGGTGTCATCTGCAAAAATGCAGAGTTTAGTGTTTAAATTTTGAGGAATGTCGTTAATATAAATAGAGTAGAGGGTGGGGGACAGTTTTGCCCCTTGTGGTACGCCTGCTTGTATGGAGCGAAGTTTGGAGAGTGTGGCATTTACTCTAACTGGGAATTTCCTGTTAAAAAGGAATGAAGAAATTATCTAGATTAGTTGGGGGGTATATTATATTTAATTAGCTTATAAATTAGTCCTTCTAGCCACACTCTGTCAAATGCCTTTTGGATATCTAGGAAAACAGCACCTGTGTTTTCTCTTTTCTCAAATCCTGATTAGATGTATTCAACCGCTCTGATAACTGATGTGTAGTTGAGAGTTTGGTTTAAAACCAAATTGGAAGGGGATTAAAATATTATTTTCATTGAGGTAGTTGTTTAATTTTTCTAGTATAAAATGTTCAGTAATTTTACTAAAGTTTGGAAGGAGAGAAATTGGCCTGTAGTTGGAGGGGATAGTAGGATCTTTACCAGGTTTGAGAATTCTGATCACAACTGCTGTTTTCCATGCTGTGGGGAAGAATTTAAATTTAAAGATTAAAGTTATTATATGGTAAAATTTAATTAATGTAATTAGGGGTAGGTTTTTAATTATTATATTTGAAATTCCATCAATTCTTAGTGCTTTTTTGATGTTTACTTTTTTTAATGTATTTTATGAATTCTATTATGTTGGGGGGGGATTCTAATTCTGTTGTGTTTTTAATCGAAGAGAATTTTTGGAGTGTTGTTTCGACTATGTTTTCTGTGTTTGTGTTGTGCATGTCATTTAGTGTAAATTGTTGCTCCAAGCTTTGTGCTGAAGTTTCTGCCTTGTCTGTGTTGGAAATAGCTTTACCGGCCGGGCCATTAAGGGTTGATATTTTAGTGTGTTGTTTTCTCATGTACTTGGCTGTGTTCCATAGTGTGTTATCGTTTGGCTGAAGTGTTATGAGTTTTTTGTTCCAATCGTCTTGAATAGCCTGTTTTTTGGTTTTATCTGTTATTCTGTTTAATTTATTATATTCTTTTTTGGCTGCTGGGTCCCGAGTGGTTTGCCATTTTTTCCTTGCTGTATTTCTTAATTTAAATAGTTTTTTAATTTCATTGTTTATGTATTGGGTATCTGGGTCTATTGTTCGGGAGTTTGCGTTAAAGGTGCTTATTATTGTGTTGGAGAAATTATCTATAAGTGTGTCTAATTCTTGTTTGTTGTTAGCGGTGGAAGTTAGGTCGGTGTTGTTAAGTATGTCAGTTTTGAATTTAATTCAGTTTGTTTTTATTTTATTGCTATTTTTGGGGGTTTTAAATTTAAAATAAAAGTTAAGTATTACTGGATTGTGATCTGAACTGAGCTCCGAGACTGAGGAGATGTCGTAGGGGAATAATATGTTTTTTGTTACGACAAGATCAATGAATGATGCAGAATAAATGCCGTATCTAGTGGGGGTGGGTGGGGCAATAATTTCATAGTTGCTTTTTTGAGTGAAGTCGTGTAAATTTTTTCCTCTGGTAGTATTTTTGTTGGAGCCCCAACTAACGTGGTGAGCTTTAAAATCTCCACCTAGAATGCATAGATTTTCTAATTGCATTATGTAATTTAAGTCCAAAGTGAATGTTTTGTTGTCTGAGGAGGGGAGGGATGTAAACAGATGCTATTAGAATGGGGTTTGAGTTTGTTAAGTTTAGTGAAATAATTGTTGCTTCTATCTGATGTAAATGAGGGAATGGGATTTCGTGGTGAGGTCAGTTATTTTTGATTAAGATAGCAGTTCCTCCGCTCGGTTTAATGGGGTCTTGATTTGCTCTATAGTTGATGTATGTGGTGAAGTTAGAGATTTTAATTGTTTGGGGAGGTCTCAGGCGGATTTCTTGTATTAAAATAATGTCGGGGCTGTGCTTATTTATAAAGTCTCTTAACTCATAAGAGCGGGAGTTGATGCTGTTTGCATTCCAGAACACTATTTATAGACTATTGGGAGTGAATTATTTAGGCATGACAGATTGCAGAAGCGATTCTAATTTAGTTTGCGGGGTGTTTGCTTCTTTGATTGTTTTAATAGCAGCTAAAAATTGGGGGAAAGCTTTCATGATGTCTCTCAGGGCTATCAGTGCTTGAAGCAGTTCGATTATCTCTTGAATTGAAATTTCTTTTTGTATTTCTTGAAAAGTCTGCAGTAGTGGCGCCATCTTTTGGGGTGGGGTGGAGACTGAAGTAGATTCTGATGCTTTCCGGGGGGCTTGTTGTTGGTTGTTAGTGACGTTTGCATAAGATCTATTGTCGGCGTAATTGCTGTTGAAGGTTGAAGGGGCTGGGCGTGGTGGTGGTGGTGGTGGGGGTCATCTTCGGGAACTTCTCACATCCTCTCCATGAGGCGACGTGTCCCATTTTCTCACAATTGATGCATTCAGGGGTCTCTAATCGGTCTGTGATTTGGCACTCTCTAGTTTTGTGATTTTTGCCGCATTTCAGGCAACTTGGCTGACCTCCGCATGTTGTTGAGCTGTGGTGGAAGTAGTTGCAGTTCCAGCACTGGGCGAACGCCGAGCGCTTTTGAAAGCTTTCTATTTTAATTCTGAGGTATAAGATTGAATTTAGGTTATATATTTTATCTGCATTGGGGGATCTGGTGAATTGAACGATAAAGATGGGGACGAGTTGCTTTTTTCTTTGTTGCGTTAGCTGGGTCACTTTTTCAACTAAGAAGTTGTTGGCTATTAATTCAGATTTTATTTCATCTGGGTTTGTATTTATTTTGAGGCCTTTGATAACAACCTTTAGAGGTCTTTCACTTCTTGGGGTTATAGTGTAATAGTTTAGCTTTTTTGTTTTAAGGAGGTTTATTATGTTTCGGTAGTCGTTTTCGTCTTTTGGGGTGATTCGGATATACCCGTTTGAGTGTGAGTTATTTGTTCCTGGGAACTTTCTGTTTATTTCCTGGAGGGTCAGGGAGCAATCTTTTGTTATTTGAAGCATTATTGGGGGGATAATGGGTTTGTCGGTTACTTCTGTGAGGGCTTCGAATCTATTTGTAGTCGTTATTGGGGTAGGTAGTAGCGGAGATTTTGGTGGATTGCTTGGTCTTGGAACTCTTTTCGATGCTGGGGATACTAATTTGAATTCATAATTATCTCTATTTTTAGTTGGTGAGTTTGGTTGGGATGTAGGGGGGGAATTTAGGGTTCATTTGTTTACAGTATTTTGTTGGTTTAGGGGGTGAATTAGGTCATTTTTGTGCCCCATGCACCACTCTATCGGGCAAAAAGAATGCAATGACTCACCGTATACGAGTGCCCTTTCATGTCTTTTGGGTTGGAGGATTTCCATTTTACTGTCAATGAGGTCCTGGTCGACTTGGCCAGGTGGCTGATTTTGGTGCATCTCTACTTGTTTTTCTAATAATCCAATTTCTTTGCAGACGCGGTCATACTGTAAAGTCAGGCTTGAGGTCTTTTCTCAGAAGGCTATTTTCTCTCGGGCTATGCTTAAGTTTGCTGTACTTTCCTGGGCGTCCATAGCGCCCTCATCATCTTCTTTCTCGCTCATACTCAAAAACAATCAATCTGCCCTTCCAAAAACTAATCCTGAAAAGGACGAGTCGGACAGAACTTCCCTGTACCTTAAGGCGGAAGGGGTCGGG
The DNA here is from genome assembly GCA_026543865.1 of Argiope aurantia. Taxonomy (NCBI): domain Eukaryota; kingdom Metazoa; phylum Arthropoda; class Arachnida; order Araneae; family Araneidae; genus Argiope; species Argiope aurantia. Next base: position 164,087 of record JAPMOR010087632.1, read on the forward strand.
GAGGCACTCACTTAATAGGTTTGCGTAATTATTGTGTTTCCAAAGGGTTTTGGTGTCTACATTCCTGTATTGTTAGCTCAGAATAGGGAACATATTATGGCTATTTACTAAAAGAAATGTTTTCCACTGCTTTCTTAACGAGGAATGATATGTAAGAATACCGACACGTTCTTCATTTTCCGATAATTTTCCACTCTTTACAGGCTTTGTAAGGATATAATAGAAAACTATTGGATTATCACTGCGGCAAATTACAAAGCAATTTTTTTATGAAATGTATTGTGAATCTTGTTATTGTGGAAGGAAGTCATCAACTTATATTCTGTAAAAGGGCTATCGGAAATTTTGATGCTCAGTAGAAACTATCGGTTTCAAATAACATAGAAAAATCCGAAAAACTTCAAACTGCCACGGTTTATATATATACTAGCCGCCTTTGGCGACCAGCCGGTTCGCCAGTATTACCGCTCGCTACAATTTTCAATTAAATATTTTAATTAACTGGTCTCTTAATAGATTCTCAAACAAAACATTTTTAATCTTCAAATTTTGATAGTCATACCAAACTTATACTGTTGTTTAGATCGTTTCGTTCAATTTACTATATATATTTTGCTAATTTGTTGTCATTTCCGGTAAAACTTCAACTTTAATTTAAAGTGGAAATGCTGAAATTAAATTAATGTAAAGATATTTTTTAATGAAACCAAGCGCTTTATTTAATTTATCATTTTTATTGTTATTTATTTGTTTATTATTATTATTGAATATGAGTATTGCAGACAGAATCGCTCTGGATTTAAGTCTTATGTGAACCACAAAATATTTTTCATAATTTATGTAATATCTCAAAGAATAATTCAACAAAAATTTCTCAGATTCAGCATAAAATTCAGTTTTTAGTTTTGCTTTCAAAAGGATTGAAATGAAATCAATAATAATATTTTGTTCCGGCCTATAAATATATTCCAAAAATTATGAAGTGTAAATTTAATGCAGTAAGGTAACATATTCTGAGAAATATTCTGGACACACCAAATTTTAAATAAATGAATGAATGTTTCTATTTTCCACGATCAACTAAGACTTATTTATGAAGTTTTGAATGTTAAAAATTTAGAAAAACTCAACATTTTCATAATGTTAGGCCAATTAATCTTGAGAAACCTGCGTGCTGATTTTCTTTGAAACGATCGATGGAAAATCTAAAATTATCCTTTTTTTATTGAATAGTGATATTCAAATTTTCATAAATCAGTCAGTTTAAGTGATTGATTTAGTTGATTGGAAATTAACTCTTTTTATTTAAAATATTAGTGTTTCAAGAACATTTTGTTAATCGTGATTTCCACAGCAGAAGCTTTATGTAAAATCAAAAATTCGTTATTTATTAGAGTATTTATTGAATCAAGTTACATAAAATATAATCATTTTCCATTTAGACCATTTTAGCAGTTCTGTGTCTTACTAAAGGTTTACAAATTAGCTGTGCGGCCCTGATTTGAATGGATATCCTGTTCATATTAAACAAAACTTGCCTTAAAATAAAACTGATTTATTGGATTAATAATATAGAGAGTGTAAAATATCATGAAACAATTTTTCTTGAATTTATTTTTTAGAAAAAATAATATTTTAGATTTGTTTCCTTTCCTACAGACACGTGCCGAAAATTATATTTTTGCAGATTTCATTTCCAAAAAGATTTAATTTATGTTTAGTTGGAGCTTTAATCAATGTGATGGCAACACTTTGATAAAAACTAATTTTTTCCCATGAATGCGAAACTTGCTCGTGCAGCTTAAATTTTATTTTTATTTTGTACGAAAAAAAATTGTTGAAAAATATAGTTAAAATATTTATTTAAAAATTCATTAAAAATAGAAATTTAATTTTAAGGTTATAATATTGGTATCATTTAAAAGATAAATTTTTGATCTTTAACTTCATTTAAAAATCTTTTTTGTGCGGTAATATTTTCGGAAGTTATAGCAGAAACACGCCAAAATTTTGCTTAATTTTTAAATAAATAAAATTCTAATTAAAAATTCAAAAAAATAACCCCCAGGTGCACATTCCCGGCCTCCCAAGTATACACGTGCCAAATTTGGTAGCTGTAGGTTGAATGGTCTGGCCTGTAGAGTGCCAACACACACACACACACACACACACACACACACACACACACACACACACACATTACGCTTTATTATAAGGACTAGCCGCCTTTGGCGACCAGCCGGTTCGCCAGTATTACCGCTCGC
>JAPMOR010087632.1:171350-202214 GCA_026543865.1 Argiope aurantia
ATATAATACTCAAAAAAAATCTGAAAGTAAAATTTAACAAACATAGAAACAGATATCGAAAGAAATAAAAATATCAAAATGTCACTTTTCTTGTTTTAAACAGCGAAAATTTGTCTATATTTCTTTGATAATATCAGTTTGAATAAATAACGGAGACAACTGAATCATACTTTTTCACAAACAGTTCTCAGCTATTTTAGGGGAAAAAAACAAAACAAAAAAATCGGTTTCTTTTAACTTGCATTACAGATTTGGTATGGACCTCCGTTAGATTTCAATCCGGAAGAAAACTAAATAAAAAACAATCAAAGAATCTTTACTTAAATATTCAATCACCATTTATAACCTTTTGAATTTAGAATGTTTCTTTTAATTTAGAAAAAAAAATATATTAATATTATTCTCGTCAATTTAAGTGATCTGACATTTTTAAAATGGAGGTACTCGTCTTCAGCAATGACATTTTTCATGGAAAGGTGGGGTGGGGGAATCCCCTCATTATTGGCATCTTTGATTCAAACAGAAAAGAAGAATCACGCTATAGCATCAGAATTCGACGTTTGAGGTAAATATTATTCAAAATTAATCCTTTTCATTAAATAAACAAAAGACTGATAGATATTCTTTTAGCTTAAAAGAAACTAACCGCCTTCGGTGACCAGTTGTTCACCCTCCATATTAAAAGTAATAATTTAGCCCTTCAACTACAGAAACAGATAGTCAGCTGAGAAAGACGAAATTTTAGTAATAATTTTATACTGCTGTATCTAATCCGTAGAAAATAAAAGATAAGAAAATTAATAAAGAAAGCAACAGGAAACCCATATTGAAAGGGAGAGGAATTAAATTGGAGTAGATGACCATCAAACTGAGTTAGGATTTCAGGATTACTTTTATACTATATAAAGTAGGATAATCATTTAAGTTCTTCTACGTGGATAGCAAAGGGGGAAACGTGTATCAGTAAACAGTATTTATATTTTTATCTTTCGAAAGCTATACCTTCTCATTGTGAATTCTAATTAATAATAAAAATTAAAAAAACAGTAGTAGAGAGTTTTCGAGTCCCAATTTCCAGAATGCATTAAAAATAGTTTTATATTAAAATACATATTTAATAACTTTAAAAAACAGAATTAAATGAACTTCTTATGATAGGCATTTCAATTGTATGTTTCTCATAATTTTTGCTAAGTTAAATATTAAAGCGAAATATTGATTAGTAATTTTACAAAATCATATTAATTTTATTATTAATAATTATCTAGAATAATTAATATTCATTAACTAATAAATATGAATAATTATTTCATATTCAAATTCGTTTTCTTAGTACTCAATGTTAAAATGCATTTATAATCATCTAAGAATTAAGGCATTTATTCTATTTTTTGAAAATATCAATTTATATATGAAATAAAAATACATTTAAAATCCATATAATGCAAATTAAATAACCTCAATTTAAAAATAGAAAAATTTTAAAAAATGGTTAAAAAATTTGCAGGTGTAGCTTAAAATATTTACATACATTGCATTCTTTGAATTAATTTTAAAGAATGAAAATAGCATTTCAATTTTCTATTGTAAATATATCAAAACTGAATATATACATAAAAGTATTAATAATTATGCTACTATTTAAAAATTTTTTTAAAGCAGTTATTTGGGAAAGGGGATCACAGATCTCAATACAATATGAAAATCAATATTACACTAAGATACCTGTGAATAATTTATTGGCATATCCATTCAAGAAGATCTATCACAGCTGTGATGCATGCAAATAACTGCTATCACAGATGAACAGATCATCTAGTTTGTCATGGCTGCCAGCTGGATTTTCTTCCTTAGCAAATCTTCCACTTTCTTATCCAATACTTTCAAGTTGAATATTATCAAACATCAATACTGCAATATTGTATCAATTTTTGAACATAAGATAATTAGAAAACAGAGATACAATCACTGAAAAAACACAGACAAAATTATATTATAGAAACCAAATGAAAAATAAATAAGTGGCTCAAAATCTAGTATTGTAGTTAAAATCTAAAGACCGAAGATGACTTTTTTATAAAATCATTGTCAATCAGGTAATTATTATATATTATATTTTGTTGAATTAGAAAGAAATTTCCATAATAACAAATAAATTTGTTATGAATGATTGAAGGTAAACAAAACTAAATATTGATTTTTAGACTGAATAATATTATGTATAAATAAAGCTACAGGCCAATGAAAAGTACATAAATGCTGTTAAAGTAAATGCAAACATAACATCACAACTTAACAATAAAAGAAAATTTTTTTATTAAAATTATTATAAAATGACCTGATTACAATGCATTACGCTCGATGAGGCAAGAGGAAATAATGCATCGTAAAAATTGTCACAAATAAAACAGCTAAAAATAAAATGGAAAACTAAATTATAAATATTGCTTTTTATTTCTCACAATGCTATGCAAAAATAAAATTATAACTCATTGAAAAGTAAGACACAATTATTGTTAAAATTAATCTAAAAACAGAAGAGATTCATATAAAATTTGAATCAGGGCTATTTTAAAGACTCAAAGATAACTCAATTAGCAAACTGAGTTATTGATTTGATTGATTCCAAAATATCTTTTTTGAACTTGTGTAAAATAAGTAAGGATGAACTAGATGTTTCCTATAATGCATACTGTGAGTTTCTAGCAAGTTTCTTTGAACTCGTACGATATAATAGTCATTATAGAAAATTTTGCACGATTAGATTGGCTATTAAAAATCATACTAACCATGTATAATTATACACAAAAAATAACTGTAAAATTACATATAAATCTGAATCTTATTTACCAAATATATGTGATAAATATGTTAAAATAGTCACTGACATACATTTATTATCAATCTTTCTTCCCGAGAACTATTTCAAATTTTAATATTAATATTTTCAAGATTTGTATTCACATTTTTATTATAAGACAACTATATATGTTATAAACAGCCTTTAAATAACTTTTATATTTATTATTCATAAAAAATAAAAGATGCCCTTTTTGTTAAATAAATCCAAAATAATGTTATGGTGAAATAAAATATAACTATAGTGTAAAACTGCATAATATATAAAAAAAATATATTAATTTATTTACAAATTATTGAATAAACTACATATATAAATTAAGTATTTGAATATTAATTGCATGCTGTTGATGAATATAGTCAAGATTTAATTATGAAAGAATTTATGAGCAATGATCCTTGGCAATTAATTGTTAGCATTTGGTTAATATACAAAAAACTAAAGTTTTCTTTAAACATATCATTTTTTTGTATTTTATTTATTATTGAAATTCATAATTATTTGATAAATGAAAGAAAATGATATATACAATCATTTGAGCATTGTTGCAAAATATTTAGAGAATATCTACTCAGAATGAAATATAAAAAATTTCCTGACAACTGATGACACTTGCTCCAATAATTCTCCAAAATTATCTAAATATAAGGGAGAAAATACATGTTCAGATTATTCAGTTGATTTTAAAATGTAAAATGCACAATAAAAAAAATTAACTTGCATATAAAAAGATTTTTCTATATCATTTTGCTTATACTTCATAAGAAAGGATCATACAAAAAGTTGATTAGTTTTTCATTGCTTCTTGCATCATTATTTCACTTACACAAAATTTCTACCTTTCTTTTAATTTGATCTACCTATTTTGTGTTCAGTATGTAAAAAATTGTTTTGTTAATTTAGCAAAGTACAAACATGGTTAATGGCTCCTAATGATATTAACCATAAAAGTAAATTCAATAGAATTAAGAATTTAAAGCAAAAGAAAGAAATGTCAATGCTAGCAAACTTGGATATCTGCAAAGTCTAACAGAGCAAAAGAAAGTGAATGATATTTATACACAGTTAAAGAGTATTAGTCTTTAAAAGAAAACACATGGTGATTGATGAAAATAGTACGCATGGAAGTTGGAATATTATAAGACAATATTTTTTGAAGGCTCCGAAAGTTAATTCAGCCTTCATTAGAAAGATTCGTGCGAGTCCATAATTAGTTAACAAAAAGATAAAGATATGTAATAAATTTTCACTTCTGAATAAAAAATCATATAACAATTTCTTGATGCATATTTACTATCACGAATCTGCTACCATGAGTAAACAAGAAAATAAAACGTATGGAATAAGTTTTTGCCCTAAATAAACATAACAAGGAAGAATTTTTTTTTTCCATACTCATCTATTATCCTGAATGTATAAAAATTGTTCAGAAAGCATATTATATGCCATTATTAAAACTTAGTAGAAATGAATTTAAAAAGAAACCAGAATAGGGTGGATCCTAGCACAGCCACGACCCCCGATAGACAAGGCCTGAAGACTTACGTCACAGAAAGTCATGACGTCGTTCCGAGAGGTTACACGAGTGGGTGCGAATTGGGGGACCGAGGGAGGAATTTCACCCTCTTCAAGTTTACTGATAAGAAACGAACTCTTTTCCTCCCACGCCATGTTTTAGCTAGTGGCCCTCCTGTGTTTGAGTAGATAGGAAGCGCCATTTCTTATTTGCAAGAAAAATCATTTGGGTTACTAAAAATAAGGAATAGAAATGCCTTTGATCTGTTGCGTTCCAAACTGTAATGGAAATTACAGGAATGGTCCAAGAGTAAGTGTTTTCGCCTTTCCTAAAAATGAAGAGCTTAAAAAGAAATGGTTAAGTACCATACATCGTGAAGGATTTTATCCGACGCAGCATAGTAGGGTAAGCTTATTTAATTATTTTAAACTAATGCTTAATGTTTCTAAATGAAAAATAATTTATTCTCACATTAGAAATTTAACAGCTCAGTAATATCCATTATTCGTGATTTTAATCAAGTGCATTATGAAAAGAATTATTTCATAAAATGCTGTAATGTAGGCAGTATTATTGTCAATAATAATTATAATATTTACCGTAATTATGTTTACATACTTTGTTTACTATTATATCTATAATTACGTTTATATAGTTAAATTTTATTATATAACATAACGATAAAAGCATGAGAGTAAACAATAATAATTATATATTGTTTTATGTTGTATATCTGTTACTGTATTTAAATTAAACATTAAAGGAAGTCAATATTTACGAATAATTTCCTTTACTGTAGGTCTGTGAATTACATTTTAAAAAAAATGATATTGAAAGAGAAACTAGTCTCTTTGATTCGAAGTCAGGAAAATTATTAAGTGCCCCTCTTAAATATCCAAGACTAGTGATTGGAGCAATTCCATCTCAGATGCCAAATTGTGCCTCTTACATGTCATCTTCAACATTTCATAGGGAAAATCCAGAAATAAAAAAGATGAAATTGGAGCAACAATATATAGAGAAAGCTCTCCAGGAAAGCATAACAGAAAAAAAGAAATACGATGAGACAAGAGAATTTAAAAATTTGGAAGAACTAAAGCAGCGCATTTCTTTAGTAAATTTGAAAAATTTCTGGCATGTCATTCATAAAGAAAACAAAATTTTATTCGTGAATATTGAATTAAGTTCTGGTCCTGAAATTGCATTGTCTGTTGTAATAAATGATTTATTAGAGGTGTCAGCTTTTGTTGGAAAAACAAGCTTGTCAAATATTCCAAACATTTCTTCTTTACCTATAAAAATCAATAACATCAACACTTTAAATGAAATATTAGAGCATCTGCCAGAAATGAAGACAAATAATTCATTGCTGAATTCTGATATTGTTTCCCAGATTCATAATTTCATGGATAATTTAAATATAACCCAAGAAAATTTAACGAATGCTATAGCATTTATTAAAGAGCAATCTGCCTTGATTATTCAAAATGAGCACAGTAAAAGGTACTCCACTGAAATGATGATATTCTGCTCATTATTTTATTCAATGGCTCCGCATGCATATAAATTTGTCAGAAAGTCTGGCTATATTTTGTTACCTCATCCTGTAACTTTGAGAAATATATGCATTCCTATCAACACCTGCCCTCAGTCAGAGCAGAACGAATTGCATTTCTTAAGATACATTAAGCAGAAATTACAATTCATAGTATCTGCAGATAAAAATGTGATTCTTCAAATAGATGAGATGCACATCAAACCCTACTTTGATTACAAAGGGGGAAATATATCAGGTTTCAGTTACAATTCAGAAAATGCCGCCACAAGTGTTGTGTCTTTTATGATAAATAGTATTTCATCGTCATATAAAGATGTTCACATTCTTCCTGTAAATAAAATAGCAGCAGACGTTTTACATGCATTCATTAAAAAAATTATTATTGGATTAGAAAACATTGGTTTTAAAGTGATATGTGTAGTAACAGACAACAATTCAGTCAATCAAAAAGCAATGTTTCAGTTCGGTTCTCCTTCACGTTCATATTCAATTCTTTATCCTCATCCGGTAGATAACGAACGACCTCTTTTTTTCATGATCGATACCGTCCATTTATTGAAGAACATTCGCAATAACTGGATCAATCAAAAGAATGTTGATAAATGTATGTTTTATCCTAATTTTAAAGAAACCACCTCAGAAAAAAATTCACAAGATTGTATTGAAAATTCTCTGGAAAGTAATGATAATGTTATTCACTCTAATGATGAAATAATTCAGGGTTCTTGTAGTAAATCTGACAATAAAGTAGATTTTAATACAGCATCCTTCAAAACATTAAAATTATTGTATGAAACTGAAAAGAATAACATCGTTAAATATGCATACAATTTATCCTTAAAAGCATTGGAGCCCAATAATTTAGAAAAACAAAATGTCAAATTAGTACTTAAAATTTTCAATAAATTTATACCTGAAAGTCTAATGAATTTGGGAGAGAAATATGAGTTTCCCCACTACAAAGAAACAGCAGAATATATAAGAATAATAAATAGGTGGTGGGATATTGTTAATGTAAAAACTCCATTCACAGGAATCCGTGAAAATAATGTATATAAAAAACCACTGACATCATCTGCAACTGACAAAAGATTCAAGTTTTTAGATGTATTTTTGAACTGGTTGGAAGACTGGAAAAATATGAAATGTGATACCGGCATGCTAACAAAAGAAACTTATTCTGCTCTTTTCATGACTACATATGCTTTAAAAGAAATAACTAAATATTGTGAGGACGAATTCGGAATGAAGTACATTCTCCCAGGAAAATTTCAGACCGACAATTTAGAGGCACGCTTTGGTTTATATAGACAAATGGCAGGAGCACAATATCATATTTCACTCCGACAGGTATTTGAAAGTGAAAACAAACTAAGAATGCACAGTATTTTAAAAATTTGTTTAAAATCAAACAAACACGGAAATCTCGAACTTTTTCAGGAAGCAGTTGGTGAAAATTGGGAAGAATTTGAAAAATCTATTTCTGAAAAATTACCTGTATTTAGCATTTTGCTTACAGAAGAAGATTTTAAAAAATCAGAAGATGTTTTACCAGTGTTAGTTTATTTAGGAGGCTACTGTGTCCACACAGTCCTTAAAAAATTGAAATGCAGCATTTGCAAAAAGTTTTTAACAAATGAAAAAGAACTGGACTGCTCAACTTCTTTAATTCAGAATTTAAGTCGAGGAAGACTTTTATACCCCAAAAAATGCATTGTAAATGTAATTTTATATTCTTACATTATAATTCAGAAATTATGTACCATACATGAAGAAGAATTTTTGAAATTTTCCAATCAAAAGTATTTAGCATCAGAGATAATTTCCAATAGTTTAGTGAATGAGGAACAAATACATGATTATGGCGAGTGCATTTCAGGACATAAACCAGAAAATGTCTATAGAATGGTAATTTGGTCTGCAGTCAATTCATTACTGAATAATTATTGTAAAAAATTAAATGACAGTTTGAGAAGCTCTTCTAAAATTGGAAAGAAAAGAAAACTAGATAAATTTAGTAAAGTTATTTCTAAAAAAAATATATAGCAGAAAAGGTAAAAGTATAAAAGCTAAATTTCAACTAGATATGTTTTCTTGTCTATGAAGTAATTATGGTAATGATATTGTTTCGACTTCAGAAGTTATAATTACAGCTCCAACCGGAGAAGGAAGCTCCACAAAAACTGCATAATCTTGAAATAAAAACGTAGAAACCGAAATTTATTGAAAAACTGTATATTTATATAAATATCATTGAATCAGAAAATAACAACGATAATGACAATAGCAAATATGATCAAATAAATATAAGTTATCCAGGTTTATGACCAAGTATTATTACTGATACGTTTAGAAGATGTTAAAAACGGACTTGTACAACAGAAAGAAGTTTTTGTTAAGAGTGCTGAAAGTAGATCATTTTCCACTACACACTACTAAAAAATATGCCAAATAGTGAAAATTGGTTAATTTATTTGCAGCAGGTTAATTTATTTGAAAGCGCAAGACTCGACATTTTTTTTTGTATACTATTTTCAAAAAAAAAAAAAATAAGGAAATGAACAATCTACACTATTTATAGGTGGCTATAATAGCTGGAGAAAGCTTCAATTGTAATTCAAAAGCATGATTGTTTTATTTGTCAATTTAATTCCTTTATTGGTTGGAAAGAATTACTTATTAGACTTAAATTATGTTTTACTGTTGATGAAAACCAAAGAAGCAAATAAAAAAAATATAAATAAATAAAAAAAAAGGAAACGACTTGAATTACTGTTTTAAAGAATTGTTTTTATGATTCTATATTTATCATTTAATAACCTTTCATTTCGTGGAAACCATGAAAATAATAGAAACTCCTAATAATGGAAATTTTTGTATGTTTAATCGAATAATTCAGTAAATGCAAATTGTGCTAATAAATCATATAAACAGAATAAAAAATTCGAAAATTAGAATTGGGCAAAATTTAGCACTGCGATCAAAGAAACAAAATATTCCTGCATTATGAAATGAAATCTTTAGCAAAATTAAAGCCTATTCAAAATCATCCAAGTACAGCAGTAACCAAATGGAATATAATATTGATTTTTCCCATTAAGAATAAACGCACTTCAGCCGTGATTAGGTATGAAAATATTGAAGAGAAAAAAATTAAATATAAATGTCTCGTTTATAGGGTTTATTAAAGTAATCATTGTGACTGGAGAAGGACTAGCAAAACCTCTGTTGAAAAGATTAAGTGAGCTGGATTTAAATAATATGAATTGTAGAGGATAGGCGTAAGGCAAAGATAGCAACACGAAAGGGAAGTACAAAGTTTTGCAATTTAGAATAGTTACTCTAAATCCACATACAATTTATATGTCTTGCACATCATACTTTTTAAATTTATTAATTTGTGATACCATTTCCAGCAGTATATATTGTAATTTTTTTTTTGGATATTACAACTTCTATATGCTTTTTTATACCCTTTGGGAAGCCAGAATGTATTCAGTTAAAGCAATGTATACACAGTTTGAAAAAATTTGTAAAATGTCCTAGAAGAATTTATTGAAGCAAATAGTGATAGTACAGCGGTATGCGAAGTAAAAATATTGGAATCAATAAAAAAAAAATGCCACTTATTTTATACTTAATAGTGTAGTTTTCAATATTGCCCAAAATTAACACTACCAATGAACTATTTCAACTAAAAACAGTTGTTTTTTATTCGGCTTTTAAATTGATCAGTAAAATTAAAACTGAAGTTCAAAATTTAAGTACAAAATTCAACACATTTTTTGACGAAGCAAAAGTGGTAGAATGCAATTTGAATAATTCAGAAAATTTTCTTAAAACACGAATTTCAAAAAGAAAAAGATCATATTCCTAAATAAAAGAAGATGAAGTTAAAGAATTTGGGTATTAAAAATATCACAGCAATTGATACTGTCATTGTACAGAGAGAAGATAGATTTAAAAATGTGTCAATTTAATCACTTATAAAAATTTCAAATTAAATTCAGCAAATTAAAAGTAAGGAAGAAGTGTGGTTGGTGAAGGCGTGAAGAAGCTTACAAGCATTTGCTGTACAAATCATTGAAAAAAAAATGGTGATTTTTCTTAAGTAATTAAAAGCAAAAACAAATTCATTTAACAAATATACACGCAATAGCATTACATATAATGTTTTATTTTTTTTACTTTACAAAAAAATGTGCGGCTCCAAATGGTTTCTTGCACCAAATCTCCTTTATAGAGAAGGTCGGCTCTGATTATAATTCACAACTTATGTACCATATGTGAAGAAGAAATTTTGAAGTTTTCTAGTCAAAAATATTTCGCAACAGATATAATTTTTAATGATGTAGCGAATGAAGAATAAGTACATGATTATGGCAAAGGCATTTCAGGACATAAACCGGAAAATGTTTATAGATTGGTAATCTGGTCTGCAGTCAATGCATTATTGAATAATTACATAATAGTTTGAAAAGCTCTTCTGAAACAGGAAAGGAAAGAAATTTTGATAATTTTAGTAAAGATATTTCTAACAAAGTAATGAAAAAATATATAGTTAAATAAGAAAGCTCTTCTAATGTTTCAAAGATTTATTGGATACTTTTTTTTGAATAGAATACTGTTTCGTGAAATATTGTTTTTATTGCTTTCTTGGAGTTGACGCCACGGCAAATATTCATAAAACCATTATTGTATGGAATAGTTTTGAATTTAATTAACAAAAGCATTGCAAGTGTATTTTTTATATTATATTTTAAAAATTTATGTAACATATATGAAGAAGAAATTTTGAAGTTTTCTAATCAAAAATATTTCGCAACAGATATAATTTTTAATGTTGTAGTGAATGAAGAACAAGTACATGATTATAGCAAAGGCATTTTTAATGATGTAGTGAATGGAGAACAAGTACATGATTATGGCAAAGGTATTTTTAATGATGTAGTGAATGAAGATAATAGTTTTAAATCTAGGGGAGATACACCTACTGGGAAACCTGCCCTGCACATAATGCAAAAAAGGTAATGCATACCAAGCACCGTACCTCCAGGGTGATGTGGAAAGCGGCTGCATTTTAATTATTAATGAATTCTACAATATATGTGTGTTGAATTGCATGCTATGGAAGTATATGAAATGATATTAAAAAGGGAAAAGTAATTTCTCTTCACTCACTAGCGCGCGGAGACTTGACGTTAAGGGAATGAAGTGTACCGTCTCGTTGTGACGTCACGGAAAGCCGCAGAGGCCTTGTCTATCGGGGGTCGTGGCACAGCCCACCTCTTGGCGTCTTTTTGAATTCTCGCCAAACGAGTGGTGATCACGTCGTCAATGTGGCAACCTGGACAGATTATTTTATTTCATTTTTTATTATTTTTATTTTATTTACCTATTTATTTATTTATTATATTTACTTTATTTAATTTATTATTATTTCTGGCCTTCAAGTATAGTTTTTTAATTGAAAAATATTAACAAATATTCAATTAGTAGTAAACTTGGCGAGATTTTAAATAAGTCGCCAAATGGGGGGCCCATCTAGGATTTTACCCCAGAATATATTAAACTCAGAGCAAAGCTTAGCACACAGAGAAAGAGATGCAGATTATCTTTTGATTAATTTTTTTTACATTCGAAATTATTATTTTGCTTGATTTATCTTGTTTTATGCATTTTCTCTTTTTTTTATTTGTTTAGATTTTTCTTCCTTGTGCACTCTGTTTCTTGTATATTTTTAGAATGGATGCGAACGCCGGCCCTTGTGTGACTCTGGATAAATCATCGAGAAAATTCTAAGTGAGCAAATTTAGATGTTGTCTTTGTTGTAGAAGTCAGAACGAAACACCTGGATTGATATCATTCAAATTTCCTTCAGATGAGAACAGGTATGTTTAATAATTGTTTTGAAATTGAATATGAAAATAAATCGAAAGAATTAAAATTACTTTATTTAGAAAAGATGCGAAATTTCCATTTGTGTTATTGATTTACTGTCATATTTCTTCAATTTAATCATGAAAAATATTATTTCCAGTTATATTTCATTGATTCTTAAATTTTTTTCTTAATATATTTTAATGGATTTAATGCTTTAAATATGATGTGATGGCAAAATGTTTCCTATCTTTTATTGTAATTTTAGTGTAATAAAGCTCTGAATTTGAATGTTTAATAATAATGTAAGTGAGTTGAATAAAGAAAATGAATGTAAAACTGGCAGCTCAGATAGAGATAGTCATAATATAATACTTTTTTCTTTCTATTAATTCCAGCATACTTGTTCAAAAACTTTATACATCATCTACTTAAGCATTTACGGATTAACCTACCACACTTATTATATTCTGTAAAAATTTCCAAAATGTCTGATCAAAATTTTCACTTTATATTCAGTTTTATTTTCAAAGAATGAAGATTTATTTATGCTTAATGAATAGTAAATTCAAAATCACCTTTTTAGATTAACTTCTACTTCTTGATTCACATTCACTAGGAAGTTCAACTTTTATTTAATTCCTTTCTTATTCATAATTATGTGTAATATATTAATATTTTTAAAAAGAAACAAGTTGCCAGAATTGTTTTCTACAACATTTGTTTTATATTTGTAGGTACTTAGTCACTCTGCTGCAACTGCTTTGAATTTACATGTTGCAGCTAATAACATTGAGAGCAAAGAAATAAAAATAACAGAACTCCTTGGAAGATTGAGAAACTATTTGACTCTGTTAATTCAAGAACATTGTATCATGAAAAGAAAGAATTATGTGCATTAACAAAGGGCAGTTTCCATATTTCATTCTGTGAAGAAATGATAGAGTGGATAGCAACATAGCATTTTTGATCAAGAAAAAGCAGTAGGAGGAATGTTGTACCATGTAAAAGTGTTTAATTTTAAATGTAAAAATGTTTTAGTATTTTAAGTTTATTTTTTGAAAATTAATTAGTAATAATTATGTCAATTTGTTGTTTTCATGTTTTCCACTTTTTAAATTTACCATCTGAAGCATGTTAAAAATGTGACTCAAGCTAATTGTATTTTTATCTTTGTAAAATTAGCATTGATATTGCATAAGAACATTTTTCTCATAGATTTTAAATTTATAAAACTAATCACTTCTTATTTTTATTGAAATTTCTTTTTCAAATGAGCTTATGCTATATTTACTAATATTTTTTGCCATGTAATATGTGGATTGTTTTCAATTATTTTTTGTTGTCCAAATTGGAATAAAATATTTTAAACCTCATAAATTGCAGTTTAAAATCTACTGATATATATTATAATTAATAGAAAGTGAAAATTAATAATCAATAATAGAACTTAATATGCAATTCATTCACTGTAAAATTTCAAATTTGTTCTTTAGGTAGCCAAAAATAAGTATTTACCTTATATATGAACTTTTAAAAAAAATCATTTTTGGTGGAATAGAATTTTTAAAAAATAATTTGATGGAATTTCATAGTGAAGTGTAAATGTAATTTAATTAATCTGAAATATGGTAATAATGCATCTGAATTTCACTTGTTCACAACAAGCAGAGATGATTTTTTTAAATATAAGAATGGATAATATAAATGAAAAAAAAAATCATTTCAGATAACAGTTTACTACGGGATATTACCCCAAGACTGAAATTAGGCCTAGAAAAGTCAATAAAATAAATGCATTTGCTTTGTTGACACCTGTATCATGACGTCACGAAGAAAGATGACGTCATTCCAACAAACAATAGTTCGAAGTCGCTGGCATTAACAGAGACGGCGCTACTGTCTATGTGAATGGCCATGTTAAAAAAGTTGCCATTTGTGTCTATGAGAGTGAGACATCTGGATCTCCTTCTCTGTGGCATAAGCAATAAATGGAGGAATCGGCCTTTAACCTTGTCTCATGTCACCATTAGGTGTCCAATCACAGTGCAGTTCACATCAGCGTGATGCTTTTATAAGATGGGCTATGATTGTACTCATTTAGTTTGACATGGTCTGGT
Organism: Argiope aurantia; assembly: GCA_026543865.1. NCBI lineage: Eukaryota > Metazoa > Arthropoda > Arachnida > Araneae > Araneidae > Argiope > Argiope aurantia. The sequence continues at coordinate 185,285 of JAPMOR010087632.1, forward strand.
TCCAGGGTCTGGTCGATTTCTAGAAAGTGTCAATTTCCAAAAATACTTGCTTTTAGTACGGATGCCTGTGAGTTCCGTTTTGTTCCATATTGGTGGCAAACTCGGGTGGTACACAAATCTTAACTTCAACCGATTTTTCTTATCGTTTGTTTAGAATCGTTAATGCAGAATAATTGCTCGTGTAAATATCAATGAGGAAGAAATATTGACATAGTATGTTGGTAAGGTAAATCAACCTGTTTGATTAGTTAGTTTTCGTTTATTTTTTTTAATGAGATCCTTTTGTTCATGTATTTGAAAAATTATTTCATTAATTACCAAATTGAAATAGTGGAATGATAAAAGAAGTGTATTTGCTGAAATTCATTCTTAGCAATATTTTTATTATTATTATACTTATTCTTTGTAAAGACAATATATATATATTCATTTAATGGGAGCTTACCCTGTCATTAAAAGCATGGGGTCTTTTTGATCCCATCCTTCTACTTTTATATAAAAATTCTAGGAATTTATAAAAGTTGATACTTGTTACTTCCTATGCATTCATTGGGGTGATAGAAAAAAAAAAAAGATTAGAACAATGAAACAATATATCTCATTCTCTTACCACAAGATTGGGGTCAAATTGACCACTGTGTGGGCTAGCGTTTTAAATTCAGAGTTTTTTTGCGAGTCTTCCTACTTGAAGACAGAATGATGATAGCTCAGATCCATAATACATTCATGAAATTTTGTATATAATATGAGTAAATTATCTTGAAATTCATGTTAACAATTCATTTCATTCTGAATGAGAAATAGTAAAAGTAATAGTGAGTATGTTTATAAAAATGAAAGGCAAAAGATATAAATTTTCATAGTGGTATGATTAAGCTTCTTTTTCTAAAAAATTTCAAATGTAAATTATATCTAAAATGTAGATTTTCTTTTTTCAACATTCTTATGCAGGAAAAAAACCACTTATATGGTATGCAATGGCGAAAATGTAAATGAATATAGAAAAGGTATGGAAAAATGGGACTAAATTCAATTATAGTTTTTCTTATTAAAAGTTGCATTTGTATCTTAAATAAAAACATATTTCCATGGAAAAATATTTATACATTTTATTTATTTCTATACAATTAGCCAAAAAGATAATGAGTAAGCACCTGATAATTTGGGATCAAAATCACCCCATGCATATGCTAATGCTCAAAAATTGGGTGTGTGTACTAAAGGGTTAGTTAATAAGTAGGTCATTTTTCAACACTCTCGTTTAAGTAACTTTACAAAAAAAAATTCAAATATTTGTTAAAAAAGACTTAATGAAATTATAAAAGTTATCATAAATAATATGCAAATTAAACATTGGATGAATCTTCCATAGTGATTATTAATGTATTTTTCCAAAAAGTGCATCAGGAGTTGTATTTTAAAGGTACATGTATTTAGAGAATTTTTTTTATTTGCTCCTAATAGATGTCACACTAATCTTGCTAAAAAGTACTTTTTGTTTGTTTGTCTCTCTGGAATGTAATTTAAAATTGTGACAAAGAAATGTCAATTATTAATTTAATTAAACATGTTGTAATTTGAATATTTGGGTATAAATTTTTAAACTGAAAAATTTGCATGAAAATGACAAAAATATACTGCATTATTAGGGAAATATGTTGCATATCAAATATCATTGAAAACCTAGTAAGGGCATTAATTCAATATTGTTTATTTCTGAAGAATTACTATAAAATTTTGCTGGCATGTCCATTATATCTTTCTTATACTATAAGTCACATTAAGAAACTTAAAATATCATTTATTTTTTACTTTTGTTCAAACTTCAGACATCTTTAAACTAGCAATGATGGATAAATAATTTAAAAAAATAACATAAAAAATGAATGGAAGAATTTGATTTAAGCTAAAATGTATTGATAAAAGTATCTCTTTCTTGCTTAATCCAAACCAAACTTAAAATAATTGCAAAATGCTTTGTTGGATTTTTTTTTTTATGTAAGAGAAAATATTGTCAAATCAGCTTTTGAAGCACTGCAAAATGAAATATTTCCTATGCAGATAAATATTTTATTTTCTTATAAACCATTACTTTTTAAATAAAATTTAATTTAATAACTTTACATCAAATAAGGCTCAATTTTTAACCTAATGTATAAGAAACTTAATTGGGATTCAAATTTTTGTTGTATTGGATTTAACATTTTTATATATTTTTACATCAAGATTATAAAGGAATAACATAACTGGTTTGAACTTATAATAATATGATCATGCATCTCACTTGACCCATCTTGCCTTTGTGTGTAGAGTAATTATATTACTGCCTGTTAAGGTATCTTGCATATCTTTATAACTGATGAAACATTGTTTTTTTTTTTTTTTTTTTTTGTACTTTCTAAATTTTATCATTGTATTTGAAATAATAATTTACAAAGAACTGCCAGTTGAAATAAGTGAAGTCAGCACAAGTATGGATAGAATCTTCTTTCTCTATGTTAGTTATTTTATAGTTTTATTATTTTTTGTTAAAGTATCAACATAGTGTTATTGAACTAGAAAATACTTGTTTACATAACTCATTAAAATGATATTACATAATGGTGCACAATGGTTAAATTCAAATTGCTTAATAAAGATGTTAATGGCATTCATATGCTGTATATTATCATTGTTACAAATATTTTTTTTTTTCCTTTTATAAAATTCATCAATATTAATTCATTTTGTGATAATTCTTCAATTTTGTTAATTTTATTTTCATTGAAGAATCTTTTCATTAGCTTTATTATATATATTTAATGATTATTTGATTCTATTTCTGATTCTTGCATAATTTTGAATACTTTTTAAATTCTTCAGTTCCATTTTTCTTTAAATGCATTGTTTTTTATTCGTAATTAACAACAGTGAAATTACAGTAATTTTTGTACTTAAATTGATTTGTAACAAATCTCGCTATCACTATTTGTTTTATTTAAGTAAATTTTTAAGTTAATTGAAGCATTTTTAATTCATCAGTAATTTGTATTTTTCTGTGGTCATACGAATTTCCTTTTAACACAATGTTAAAATATTATATCTCATCTGAATCTATTTTCTTTTTATTGAAAACAAAACTAAAAAATTAAAAAAGAATGTTTATATTAGTAAATATGGACATATTTTGTATTGTCAGCTATTATAGGGAAGGATTGAAAGAAATGAGAGCTGCATTTATGTCTAAATAAAAATTAGAATCTATTTCTAATTTCTGCATTAGATAGAGCAACTATAACCCCTTACTTGATCATAATTGTTACACTGTCTATAATATTATTTGTTTTTAAAACAGAAAAACTGATTTTTATTCCTCGGAAATAAATATATATTATCATTTTTCAGTGATACTATTCTGTCTTATTATTTGTAAAATACAAATATTTTTAATGTATGATAAACTCAAAAATCTAGTGTTTATGAACTAACAGTCAAATTAAGCTTAAATGTAGCATACTTTAAATGATATGCTTTTTAAAGAAAATTCTGCAAAGGGAGGAATGAGACAATACCAATTAGGCCAATTACATTTTATGAATAGCTAAATATGCTAATGATTAAAGTTTCTAATTTTTCTTAATGCTGTTAAACAAAATTAGTTGTGGGGTGTTACAGTGCAATAGTAAATGATTTTAAATTTATTAATATGTGAGTTTACATTATTCTATATATATTCTATACATTATTCTATATATATCTATTTCTGTATATATTACATAATATAAAGCGATAATGTACATCAATAATACAATTTGAACTTTCCTTAACCAAAACAAAATGTACAAAATAAAAATTCCAATCTTTTTCAAAAATTTACATAAGGGCACCAGTATATCTAAACATGTTTTGTTATTCTTTATTTTTGTTAATAATTATATCATATAGAGCAGTGTTTTCCAAACTTTTGACATATGTGTACCCCTTCTATAATTCTCGTAATGCTGAGTACTTCTCTTTAAAAAAAAATGGATGTATTTTAATAACAATCAAAAATATATTTTTTTATTTTTTTGTGGCATACACAAAATAATAAGAAAAGAGAAATAAAATTATTCGTAATAAAATATAAATAAAAGTTATATTGTAAGTAATATTTATTTAGATTAATGAGAAGAATGAAATTGTTTGGGCTGAGATGGCCGGTCGTCATAATTTGATTCACTGCTTGTTAATTTTAATCTCGGATGCGTCCAACAGTCTCTTTTTTTTCAACATAATCTCTACAAATGCTGAAAAAGCAACTTCACATAAATATGAAGTTTGAAAAGGCAAGATGAATTTCAGAACTGTTTCTGTTAAGACCGGATACACATGTTGCATTTGTAACCAGAATGATGTTACGGTCCCTATGTTTAATTTTCAAAAATCCGTCTGGAGCCAATTCCAACAATTGCTCTTCTGCATGCGTCAAATCTTCTGGCATGGATGTTGTGTCAATGTTAAACGGGTCTCTTATCCATTCAATATTTTTGTTTAAATCAGGGAAATAGTTTTTCAAGCCCACTTGCAAACTCTCCAAATGCTGTGTTATGCATTTCCGAGTATCAGCATCAATATTTCAGTAATCGGACTTGTTACAAACTCGTGAAGAGAGGGAAACGAGTCTTGCCATAAATTTAGTTTCGCGATGGCAGTGTTTACTTTATCTTGAACGTGAAACAATGAAGTTTCTTTGCCTTGTAACGATAAGTTGAGGCAATTGAAAACAGAATATGTCTGCTAAATATGCTAGTTTACAAAGCTATTTCCAGTCAAGTAAACAATTTCTCAACTCGCATCTATCATTAAGAAAACATTGAAGTTCATGTCTAAATTCAAACAGGGACAGTGGACCACAGATGATTGAGCCTTCTTTCATTTTGGACAGAGTCACGTGATTTTCTGGGGGTTGACTTTCGCCTCAGTTATACACCTATCAAACTCTTATTGTACCCCTGGGGGTACGCGTACCACATTTTGGGAAACACTGATATAGAGTATGAATATATAGTGCAATCGCTGAAAAACTATCCAATTATCACACGACAGATTCCATAAAAAATGCTAAATTCCTGCCAAAAGTTAGTACTTTGTAACTGTTGTACACCAGTGTTATTTGAGACTTTCTGTGGCATGACAAGTTTAGTAGAGAATGTGCGAGAGCATTTCGGGGTGACCAATTCCATTGGTTTGTCGATATTTTCTGCCGCAGAATTAATTTTTCGTTTGTATTATTATTCTCTTGTTAATTAAAAAAAGAGGGGGGGATTCTTTATTAAATGAATGCCTTTGCTGCACTAGAATTCATAGGAATAATCGGCAGTTTTCTCGAATTGATAATTCTTATCTAATTTTTTTTCCCTTAATTTTATATTACTTATTTAACTTTGCAGAGTTTTTATAGCTTTGGTTATTATTTTGTTATTATCTTTTTATCACGGGAATGTTGTATTGGTTTGATGTTTTTGAAGCCTGAAAATGCATAGGCAACAAATTGGTGATTTATAGCTTTTGAGATCGCCAACTAAATTTACAACTTGATTATTCTGAAAATTATTCATTCTCTGAATTCTTACGGATTGTCTTAATTAATTTGTCATTAACCAGTTTAAACCGGTTTGAAACAATCACGGGACTATCAGATTACGCATGCGTCGATATTTAGAAAAACGATGAGTTTTTTTTTTTTTTTTTTTTTTCCATCTCAAAATCGGTCGAGCTCCAAAACTTTGTTTGCCAGCTAGAAAATCGAAGTCGAGCTGAAAAGTTTAAAAAAATTATCATTATATATAGAGAGAGACCGATAGAGAAGTTAAAATGGTTAGTGACTTAAATTAATTAAGACAAATAATGACTTAAAAATAATAATATTCTCGCATGATAACTTGAAATCTGAGATCGTAGATTTCATTTTTTGTTGTTGTTGTTGTTGATTACAGTGTGATGTAGTGATGAAATTGAATTTAGAAATACTGTCTTATTAAGTTCAGACCTATGGAATTATCTGTTATTTGTTATGGAATCTGTTATTTGTTAATCCATTTCAAAGTAATATGAACAATGAATATTATTTTTCGGGCTTATTTTATTTTAATAAACTATAAGCAAAAACACGTATTCCCAATATCCGTCCTTTGTTATTTGCGAAATTAAATTCTTCGAACGACTCGGAACCAACGTCCTGCCGTTGGTGAAATGTGGAAGTTTGGAGAGGTGGTGCCAGCTCTGGTGTCGTACTTGTCATCTAACCTCGTTTCAAAATTGCGAATTCCGTCCCAAAACAGACCTAGTGTTGTTAAAAAGGGACGTTAATATAATTAAACTCAAACAACTTGCAAGCATTTCGTGAATCGTTCGGCTTGCTAGTGTATTTGCGTGTTAATGTGATGTTTCATTAAAAAAAACGAGATCGGCAATAACATTTTTTTTCCCCTCCTTTCTTTATAGGTGAAGTTACAGTTTGAGCTAATAATCTTGAACGATTCTGCTGTGGTGCATTCAGATGAAAGCAAGAAATAAAGAAAAGGAAATATTCTTTTATTGAGAAGTTATTTTATCACGCTTTTAGTAAAATGGTAGAGCAACAAGCATTAAATGAGCTTAGACTACAAACTATTATAATGAAGACGCAACTGAATCCTAATCTGAAATTGACCCTTTCAGATAAGTGTCTTAGAAAAGTAATTGTGTATTTATTGAATTCAAATGAAATGCTGTCTAAAATCGAAAATTACAAATACCCGCAAGGTCTATATTACAGATCGCATTGGCAAAATAATGTAGAAATGGAGGTAAAAAGCAATGTTTCCAAACTACCGCTGCCGGAAGCACTTAAAAAGGAAATAATGGCCGTAGTTAAACCTGCTAGTTTTGAAATCTTAAGGTGGAAGCTATTCCACGAATCCTTCATACATGAAGATAAAAAATATTTTAATAAAATGATATTGAAAGAACTTCAGTGGACGTGTGAGGGTGCGATCGATCATCGCAGGACGGCGCAAGCGCTCTTGCGTCTTGATGCGTTTGATCTCGAGAAACGATACAAGCTGGCGTGCTTATATTGTTTAGAAGAGGACATCAAACTTCTGTGGGAACAGCTGCCCGAAAAGAGGAAGTGGTATTATCACGGCGGCCACGATACCTCTCGAGTCAGAGAGTTGCAATTGGAGTTCTACTGGCCTTACGTTCTATTGGGGGAAGAATCTCAATTACCAGCTGTGAATTCTTCCTTCAATAAACATGCTTTGGTATGTTCTGGAAGAGATGGCAATAAAACGGTGAGCGAATATTTTTTTCGTAAACTGACCGCCGAAGAACGAGATTCTGCTTTGCTTAGTGCACTCGATGCTGCCATGTATAGAAATGGGAGGAAGGTGTTGAACTGGCCTGAAGCTCATGTGCAAGTGAGACTTGGCGACGTTGCGTGTTATTTTCTCTCTTTGCTAAGTCCCGAACAACAAATCCGACTTTTAAGGGAGAACCCTTGCGCCATTCTGAATCTCCTTTACGACTGGCCATGGCACGGAGTGTTCCTGGAGATCATGGATGTCGTCTGGACCTTCCTGCCTCAGGACCAGTACGGCACTCTGATGGATGCCCTCAGGCATGCCGGTTACTATTTCCCGAATTTGTTTCAAAAAGTTTTTATCGGTAGCCCTGTTCTTTTCAGAAATTATTTTGTGGATCGCGAAATTCGGCATTGGCAGACATTCTGTGAGTTTTTCATTGCCCATGATATCGAGACTGTCAAAGTGATTTTTGAAAATATAAATCATGGAGACGTGATTTCACTTCTCACTTCCGAAGTTGTAGTGCAGTTTTTCGATAGTTGGGTGACGAATAATGAGTCGCTGGATATGATTGAACTGTGCTTTCAGGTGGCCTCACTTTCAGAAACGGACAGGAAAACACTGAGAGCTGTTTATGTGGGGTTCCTCGACTCACTCGGTGACTCTCCGTGTGCGTTGATGGTAAAAGAAAGTTGGGAACCCGTCTTTACTTTCCTGGGCAACGCGGCTTCATGTAACAAGAGGATTTCGGAAGATGAAACGTCGGCCGAAGTTAAAAAACTCTGCACTGAAGAAGAAAAGAATGATACTGAAAAGTGAACTGTGCTTTATTTCTTACGTCATGTATTCATTTGAATTTTTGTTGTTTATTTTACAGTGAGTCTTTCATAATGTGAAGCTGATGTTACAATGATGATTTAATTGATCCATTATTTTCGAAGTGAAAAACAAGCCTGGGTTTAAAAACTGGTATGGCGTAAGGAAACAACATATTTGAATCTAAAGGTTTATTTTTACTACCTATAATTTTAAAATTATTATAACAATTATAATGAATAATTAACCCTTTCTAAGGTTCATGGAAAGTATGCTTCCCACCAAATTCACCAATTTTTTACTAAAATTTTGTTGGTTGGCGTAAGTTCTGACAAATTAAGTTCAATGAATAATAAGCAAATTTAATATTGGAACTAATTTTGATTAATAGTTATAAATGCTTAATTATTAAATAAACAGGAAGTCATTTCATTGACAAAAGTAATAATAATTATAAGTACTGAAAATTTAAAAATATTTTGAAAATATAAATTCAGTGAATAATAAGTAATTTTTAATAATGCAGTTACACAAAACGTTTTGAATGAAATAATGATACAGTAAAACTTGAATAGTGCAGTTCGTATCTAACAAATTCAAAGATTTTTAACAATATAAAATTGTAAACTTTTATTTTTTGTAGTCGTTTTTATTGAAAACATTGTACACCAATAAAAATTTTGATTGAATTATGGACTTTTATTTGTTTCATGTCAGAAATTTGAATAATTTTTTGCAGTTTTTTTATATATTTTTTATTTTATTTTAACATTGAATTAACTAATATAAATTCGAATCATGGATGATATTTTAAATATACATTATATTTACGTGGAATTCAAGGGCTTGAAGAAAAATTCGAATTTAAAACACTCGAATTAACCTAGTTCCTATTGATATTAAGCATTTCTCTGAACGTCATTTATTTACATCTTGAAAATAAATTCAAGAGTGAAAAAAATTTATTTAAATTCTGCAATTCAAATTTCTTTAGAAATTTCACCATTTAAAGGACAAATTAAACGAAATATTTAAAGCATATCAGTACTTTTTTTTTCTGGTAGGCAGTAATATTTAAATAATTAACGACTTTTTTGTGAATTGTTTATTGAATTGATTTTAATAGAAGTCAGTTTGTCAAACACTTTTATTTTTAAAAAAATTGAAAGTTTTAAAATATTTTATTTTTAATTGATGTTTATTCGTCGATGATAACAAAGATGAATATGGCATAGACTATCGGACGCTTTAAATAATTTCTATATTTATTTTTCTAGAAATACCCGAAAATTATCAAAACATCAATTTTGACATTTAAAACAATATTCAGAACTCTGATACCAAAATCTATACTAAAAGATGTTTTTGTCATTTTTAGGGTATTGTGCAGATTTAAATAATAAATTAAAATATTCAAAATTATTTTTTAAAAGGCAAAGATTTAAGTTATTTAAATATGTACGGTGACTTAACTAGGGCTGGGCGATGATCTAACTTCATCATTGCTATATATCGTCCGACACATATCGATATTTTTCGATATATCATTATTATAAGTTATAAATAGCTTCTCTTAACATATTGGCTGATCAGAATGCAACCAAATAAAAGGAAGTTTCAATTTATACAATAAAAATACTTGCTTTCATTTAAATAAAAATAGTTTGAAAATAATTGTGTTAAAACCCCTTTAATAAAGTTTGTCAATGTCAAAGCAGTGTCAGCATGTTACAATTTATAATATTGCGTTTTTTGAATATAATAATTTTTTTTAATTTTACTTTTTTTACTACTGACTTAAGTTTATTTATTTATTTATTGAAGAAAGAAAGAAAAACGACATAACAATGCCTTTAACAAGTAAAATTAAGTAGTTTCAATAAATCATGAATTCAAAATATGATGCCATGAAAAATTAATTTTGTATATGAATTACATAATTTTTTTCTTATTTTAATAGTATTATTGGCAGATTTAATTTAAATATACCCTTGAATTTTAACAATAGATATGTTATATATTCAATTTACTATTTCAAAACACAAAAAAAGACGAAAAATAGTAACTCCGAAATGAGTAAAGCGTTTATAACAAATATTATGGGGAATAAATTTATTTACAGACGAATGATGTAATATATTAAAAATTTCAGAAAATGCCCTGATCATGTTCAAATAAAAGAAAAATTATATATTATCATTAATATAAATTCCAAAAATAACCAGCACTTAAGAACAACGCTATGCTTCTGAATATTGAAATTCTAGCTATTTATTATTTATAAGTATTCTAATAACGTTTTGGCATTTTATAAAATTTGAGATGAAGCAAAAAAAATTAAAATTAAATATGAAAATTTAAAATGAAAGGCGGGGAATGGGAAAAGGATTATATAAAAAAACAGTTAAGAGATTGAAAAATCACCACTAAAATTCTTTACATTAAAAACAGAACAATAATAATTTCACAAAAAATCTCTTAAGTCAATTAAGTGCAAGAATTTTAAAATCAATTCAAAATACTGTGTATTTGACAATTAAAAAAGAACATAATTAAAAAAAAGGAGGAAAAAAGAAAACTTAAACTATTTGAAAAAAGTGCAGCCAATCACATAAAGTAAAATAAACTGCAATAATAAATTTATCTATTAAAAATAATCTTTATCTTAAATAAAAAAATAATATATTGTAGCAAAAATATATATAATGACAGCGAGAATATCCAAGAGAAAATAATATTTAAAAAAATGATTAACTGACTGAAAGGAAAGCACACATACACATAGAAAAAAAAATACATTTCGACATATTTAATTACTTATTAAAGTAAAACAACTTACTAAATCAAAACATACTAAATGAAAACAAATTTAGTAATTATTAGTGACTTCCTGGGACCTGTCTTGCAGAGCAAAGTTTTTCGAAGGAAGGCTAAATATTAGAAATAGCCACTCTCAGTCATGCCGAGATCTATATTTTGTCTTCAAAGAAGCCACAGCAGAAAATCCAGTTTCACAAAGGTAGGATGTTGAAAATGGTAATAGAATGCAAAATGTTTTTGTTTTTAGTGCAGAAAAATCATCCTCTACTCCTGCCCAAAATTGAAATAGTGATTTATTACTAAATAGTCTTTTAGTTTCGCCACTTCTCGTGAAGTCTATGAATTTTTCTTTCTCATCAATTGAGAGTCATTCAGGAGTCTTATGAAATGGATCCCTAACTCACTCGTAACTTGCTATCAGTTTGGCGTCAGCAAGAAAACACTTTTTAAAATTATTTGCTAGAATGGCTAAATGATTTTCAGTGGTTATACAAACAACTTTTACATGTTCTTCTTCAGCCTTGCAAGTTTTAGAACAATCATCCACATTTGCAAACTTTGTTAGATTTCTTTGCTTTACATTTCTACTCCACAATTCCTATTCTCTACAAAAGTCATTAACTTTATCACTCGTATCCAACATATGTGCATTTGCTCCTTGGTGTTGAAGATTCAAGTTATTTAATTTCCGAATATGTCGACCAAGTAGCTCAATTTTATCACAAATAAATCATTGCGAAAATTCTTGGCTTCCGGTCTGTTTTCTTCTAGGAATGGCTAGGATTTCTTCGCTTAATATACGCGTTTAAAAATTTCCCACGTGATAACCATCTTGCCTCGCAATAAAATAGTAACGCTGAATGTACTGAACCCATGTCTTTACAAAATGCGGAAAAGATTATCGATTTCAGGGGGGCTCATTCTTATATAATTTACTACGGTTACAACCGTAGTTAACACAATAAAATCATTTCTTTCGAAGCCAAAGCTTCTATGTGGATCATGCAATGTGTCCAGACGCACTGAAGCGATTTTTGTTTTAGAAGTGCTTGTATGCCTTGGAATCTTCCGGACATTGAACGAGCACCATCGGTGCATATTCCGACGCAATTTTTCCTTTCTATGTTTGTCTCGTTCATAAAATCATTTCAAATAGCAAATAATGCGAGGGCCGTTGATTTGCGTTCTATTGGTTTGCAGAAAAGTAGTTTTTCTACTACTGACATATTATCACAAAATCGAACATAGGCAATTAAATGAGCAGCTTTATTACTATCTGTTGTTTCATCAAGCTGTATTGAAAACAATTTGTCCCGCAACTTCGAGAAAAGCTGACACTGTACATCTTCAGCTATATCACCAATTCGACGAGCAACAGTATCATTTGAAACAGGTACGGACTGCAATTGTTTTGAACAATTATCCCCAAACATAGTTTCTACAATCTCAATTGTTGCTGGAAAAATAAGCTCTTCACCAATGGTGTGAGGTTTTTTACATCATGCTGTTTTATATGAAACTTTGTAAGATGCAATTAAAGTTTTTTTACTCACAGACAAAGGATTTTTGCTTTTTATATGATTTTAATTTTAATTCGAAGAATACTCTGGGTTTGTTGACGTACTCATTATGAAGCGTTTCCAAATGTCGTTTAAGTTTATTGGTTTCATGCTGCCTGCGGCCAATATTTTTGACCAAATGATACACAGGGGCCTTTCTTCCGTGACTATTATCCACATGTATAGGTAATGGGTCAATTGGAATAGGCAAAAGACAGACAAAATGATTGAAAATAATAAAAATGATAAAAAATAATCTGCTATTGTAAAAGCATATAATATGGGAGGCATCAACCATTATTTTGCATATTACCAGTATGCAGTAATTACAACCGACGCGAGCATTCACGCATTTTGTAGATTTAGTAGTTGTCAATTGCTTGATATACTATAAAATGATGGCAAAGCGACAAGCTGAGCTGACAGGAATGAAGCCGAAAATGCTATGACCTTATTGCAATTTCAAATGCATATAATTCGGTCCCTGTTGAAATATTAGGGAATTCTCGTCATCAGCAAGAAAGCAAACCGAGAACAAGTAAAAAAAAAATCATCTTTCAATGAAAACAAATTAATAGAAGAAGGGTCATCAAATGATGGAAATGCAACTACGAGACCATTGGAGATTTCATTACCACCATCTGGTGAAAATACCTACAAAAGAGCAAGAAAAATTATCCCTTCACAATTAAAAAGAAATAAGACTAGATATGTCAAGCTATCTACAACATTACATAGGCGATAAGTATGTATCAAAATGCAGGTATCCAGGATGTAACTCTAGGAGAAGAGTCAAGTGCTTAAAATGCATTATCTACTTACGTAATATTTTTTTAAAAAAATGAAATTTCATTCAAAATAAGCTTTAATAGATTATTAATATAATAAATTTTGTATTTTTTCATTTATGAGGCCTTAGAATAAGAAAAGTATAGCTATTAAGTAACCAGGAAAATTATATATATATATATATTTGTCGAGGATGCTTTAACTTGTTTAAGGCCTGAGGTACACATATGTGTACCTTAAAATTACGGGACTTAAAATTGTTTGATAAGCAAATAATTTTTTCCACAAACTATTGAGATGTAACAAAGGTAAAAGATTTTGAAATCAAATTTTTAAACCAGTTTTAAAAATGTCATTACATAAGAGAAAAAAGGTGAAAAAGAATGAAAAGCAACAAAAATATGCACTAACCGGTAACCAAAACGAAATCGAAAACCCAAATTAATCGTGAATGTTGATTTATGGTATCGCGTTTCATCGGAAATAGGGATTACGATACCGAATATCGGTATTTTGAGCCATTTGTACAATTTCGTAATACCGGTATTCACAAGTTTAAATACCGTTTTTTCGGTATTTTCTAGAAAATTTTCAAATTGTCTCCACTATATGTTCAGGGATCGCCAACATAGCAAAATAGTATACTTTTTCGTTTTTATGTCTCCCTAACGGGCGAAATTAATTAGACTGTGAATACAAAGTTGATCGTACAATCAAGAGAAGTGATAAAATACTATTTGACAACGGATTGTAAAACCCTCCACACTAAAATGACAACATTAGATGGTTTACCATTTCGAGTGTTTTGCACTTCTACTGAATTAAGAAAATCACTATCCGCCAGAGGTTTGAAAAATCTACCAACATTGATTAACACTATAAGAACTGTTATAAACTACAGTAACGGTGCTCGAAATTCTTTGAAACACGAGTTAATGCAATTAAAAGTAAATGGTGAAAAATCTAGTCTTACATTTGATGAATGGACAAGTGTAAGAAATAGACGCTATTTAAATATAAATATTCATTCAGAAAAATAAATTGGAATATAGGACTTACACATGTCTCGGGAAGTATGCCTGCCGAAAAATGTGTGGAAGTGCTTAAATCTAAATTAGCGAAACATGGATTATCCCTGAAAGAAGATATTGTATCCATTATGGAGCAACAGTTGGAAAGTTGATTGGTGCAAATCAGCAATTGTGGTATGCTCATGGAATTCAATTAGAAGTAATACTTGTATTATACCAAAAAAATAAATAACAGAAGAATCCAAATACTATGAAAATAGAGAAACTTCAGATTCCGACATTGAAGAGAGTGAGAGTGAAATAGACAATGACAATGTAATTGTTGAGGAAGATATTGCTAAAGAGGATTAAATATTTACCCATCAATTATTGCTTCCTGTAATTTATAAAGTTTGAAAAATTGTTAAGATATTTAAACGTTCCCCTACAAAATTGCCATATTACAAAAATATATCCTAACTGAAAATAAAACAGAATATATGTTAATATTAGATTCTAAAACACGTTGAAATAGTTTACTCCTAATGATGGAACGATTTTTGAAACTGAGAAATCCAATCCCAAAAGCAATAATCGACTTAAACCTGCCAATTAATTTTTAGTGCCAGATAGTGAATTTGACTTAATATCCAGAACTGTCTCAGCTCTACTTCCAATAAAACTGATTGTTGAGGCATGATGTCGGTGAGATTCTAATTTATTAACAGATAATGCAACTATTAATAAATTAGAATCTTTCAATAATTTCGTTTGCAATTATTGAATAAACTCCATGTTGCAGTCGCTGAAAGAATAGCACACATAACTATCTGAAGAATTATATATTACAGTGAAAAATCGCACAGAAGAAAAGCATACTGAAATAGAGAATGTCTTACATTATTTACATAATTATAATGATTTTTAAAATGAAAATGAAAAAGAAGAAAAGAGACTAACCAATTCAAATCTGACCAAGTTTAGAGTAAAAATTTTTATCCACAAACCTATCCACATTCAGAAGAATTCAATACTATTATCGAAGATTATGATGACACTAATGTCGATAGTGAAAAGAAATTGTCTCTTGAACAAAAATTTCAATGAACCAAAATACAATAGAGAAATTAGCTATATCCAAAACCATCCGACGAGAAATCGATTTATTTGAAATGAGGGATGTAGAGATAAATACTTGGGAGAAGTATATCGCGCATTGCTAACAGTATCCCCATCTAGCGTAGATGCCGAAAGAGCGCTTTCGACGGCTGGTAATTTTTACTCAAAATTACTTTTCAGCTTTAATGACAGTGCAATGGATGCATTATGTTCTTTTAAGATCCCATTTCAAAAATTTGTAATAGTACCACAGACTGAATAGTGATATTTTCACTTTTTTGCGATTTAAATAAACAAGATGTTCCTTTACGTTTTTGTGATTCTTTGTATACAGTTCTAATTTATAAGTTAACAAATTATTTTTTGTGATATTTACACTCTCTAATAAAACTGGCAAATAAAACAAACACCTGTGTTTTCTTTCTTTTTCTAAAATTTCTACGACCGGTATTAAAACCGGTATCCCGGTATTAAGATCTAAAAAATACCGAATACCGGTATTGAACTTCTGGTCCGATATTGCAATTCTTAATCGTAAACTATTGTTCATGTTCATGATTTCGATAAATCGATATTTTTCGAAAACTGCTATCAAAAAATCAATTTTTTAAAATATTACTAATTGGCATAGCCCTAGACACAAATATGTTTTTAAAAACACATAACAATTTCTGGAGTTGTGAACAGAGATTCCTTGCGTTATCGAAAATCGGACATTTTTCTCCCTTTAAAAAATTGCACATTTTCTGATTAATTAATAAAATGTAATGAAAAAATCATCGAAATTTTGACTGAATTTAAGAGAAAGATTAGTTGAACAAAATTTAGATTGAAGTTATTGATTTATTGCTTTCCTTTATTTGTTATGGAAATTTTAAGATTGTGCGTATGTGCCTGCACGTGCTAAGACTGTGCTTAAATTTTTTACTAACGTGTGGTGGAATGAAGATCATTATAATCAAGTGCTGTGGAAGGAAGAGGGCCCATGTTTTCGGGAGCATTTCTTTAATGAACACATTTCACACAAAACACATAGGAACGCTGCTTAACAGAACTGCATCTCATCTCCTTTTCAATTACAAAAGCAATGCACCATGGGATGCGTACATAATTAGGTATCGACATCTATTATCCAAAAAGAGAAGATAGAGTGATGCACCTGCTACAAATGTTATTTTGTAAAAATAAAAAAAGATTTTTTTGTTGTTGTTGTCAAATATCAAAAAAAAAAAAAAGGAAATTTATTAAAGAATACTTTACATTGTGTCAAATTTTAAAAGATTTTATTCAAAAAATTTGAGCTATAACCCTTTAAATGAAACATCAGAAATTCCTACGTTTCTCATATTACATTTTTTTACTTCGTCGTCCATAAGAATGAGTGCAATAATATTTTCCTTACTGCACCTGAGTTAAAGCTTTGTTATACTTGACTTAAACATTATTTTACATTTCAAAGTAATCTTTAGCATAGCCAATGATTAAAACTTATGCAAAAACTTTGTTGGTA
>JAPMOR010087632.1:207214-224108 GCA_026543865.1 Argiope aurantia
CTTTAGCATAGCCAATGATTAAAACTTATGCAAAAACTTTGTTGGTATAATTTTCTAAGGTGATACGATTTATTACCGTTAGATTTTCTAGTATCCTAATAAATAATATGAAATGATTTTGATCATATCAATTCCACTCTTTAATATCAAATTTTGAACCCTTTAATTATATATAATAATTAGGATTTAAGTAAATGACAATTAGAATGAATTTTGACACTAAAATTGTTTTATTTTAATTATATATCATTAAATATCATTATCAATCAAAATATATTAATTATATATCAATAATAAATAATTAAAAATATATCAATTAAATATCATTATCAATCACTCTTTAGTATGAAATATTGAAAAAATGAACCACCATGCTTGTAAGAAATAAGCGATGCAGTTTTTATCTTTTGGTTCATAACTATGACATTAGTGATGAAAATGTTTTATTCGAAATTCGATTTGATTTATTCGAAGATTAATATTGCATCGCCTGTCGAGCAGGATAATCAGGGGCGCGAACGTGGTTTAGGCAGAGGACCTCGATTGACAAGTGGATTAGTCTCCAACATGTAACTGAAACTGTCTTCAAATCCTACAGTGTAATGTGAATGGTCTTTCTACCCCGGCCACGGTGGTGTGGCTACAGCGGACGTGGCTACTAGCAGCTAAAACCCAACACGCTGTGTATGAGACGGACGAGTCCATTGAAAGACGAATTTTTTCGTAGGGACAAGGTTTAAGAGGAAGAGACTAGTTTTTGTTTACAAAACTGCAGGAGTTCGCAAATTGTGCAGACTAAGGATACCGATTTGCTCTAATTGGTAGATTTCTTTTTCACAGAATTTTCTGTGCTGTATTTGCTGCAACCAATGCATGTTGTTTAGTTTAATTTATGCGTACTTTTTCGTCTGCTCTTTTTCAAAATGGAGAAAATAAATCTTCCAGATAAATATAAGTATAAAGTAATTGAGATTGATGAAATTTTGGCTGTTTTCCGTATTTCCGATATTATAAATGAAGAATTATTAAAATAAGACTTGAAAATCAAGCTTTCATAAGCTACCATAAAATATCTATATGCAGATATACTATATTTATTAAGATATTTCGATGACATTAAACGGTATAAAAATCGTTATAATTCTTACTGAATATGCATGTGCAAGAATAGATTTATTTTTAATTTTATATTAAAATTATTACCATTAGATGACCATCTGCAAATGCATTATATTTATTAAGATATTTTGGATGAAATTAAATGGTATAGAAATCATTTCAATTCACACTGAATATGCATATAAAATATCACAAGAGGAGACATATTGAATCAAGACAGATTCAAAATAAATGAATTAAAAATCAAACTATTTCTTTTGCTGCTTTTTTTAATTTAAATATGATATTAAAATTTATCTATGTTTATTTGAAAACAAATTATATAATTTTATGGGAAAAAAAAGAGTTTAAATTTAGATAAGTCTTATTTAAGGCAATAAAAAAATTACTTCACTTATAAATTCATATTCTAAAATATGAAACGTTGATGGTATGTATCAAGAAACAGAAGATAAATGTTGTAAAGTGGTGAGCACCAGCTGCTCCTCAAATATTTCAACTCTGTTATGGATAAAAATCACAATATTTCTGACTTATCTTGCAATGAAGAAACAACATTCCCAGTAGTTTTATTTTTTAAGGATTGCCCAGAGATTTCTGACTTTTCTTTGAGCTCTAAACTTTTAGGAAGTTCTTTTTCAGAAAACAGAATTGAATTCTGTTTAGTTATTAACTTAATATCAAGATTTATAAATATATAAATAGTTTATATATCTCTTTTGAATAGTTAATGCTTGCATTTTTTAACACATATTTTAGGAATGGATTAAAGAATATGAACAAAGATCAAACAGTTAGGCGTGTTCAGAAAACACAGAAAAATTGGGTGCCTTAATGTTTATAAATGTGACTTAATATGCCAGCACAATGTGCAACAAGTAATAACTAATATTTTGTATTTTATTACTTCAAATGCATTACATGTGTGATTTTAGACACATTTTATTATTTAGATAATTACAAGGTTAGATTTAAAGTTTATTTGCATGTGACAAGAGACATATTTGTATCTGTCTAGCTACAGATATATTTAATTGCAGCAAATTTCATTATAATAAGTATTGTATTATTCATGTTTTTTAAATTGTTTTAGTGTTACAAATCCTTAAAAGTTTTAGAGCTTCCAAACTCTGTACTATATATTGATATATATTTTTAACCAAAGTCTGATCTAAAGTTCATTTTGCTTGAGGCATGAATGATATTTGGTACCTCCCTTGTTTTACAGCACTTAGCAAATGGTGCATAGTTTATATGTATTTTCCTCGTATGGAAATATTTTTTCTTTTTATTCTATTTTCAATCTTCTGATCAGTTCGATGAACAAAAGAAAATCCAGTGATTTTTTGTGTGTGTGTGTGTGCTGTTATTTGTGATCTTCACAATGCACATTTCATTAATAATAGCACATTTTATGTTAAGAAAACATTTTAAAAATTTCAGATCTGGACCTGAATTGAATTTAAAAGCTGTATCTGCTAGGCCATTTGCAGCCAATGAAGAATTAAGAATTGAAATAAAATACTGATTAATTTACAATTTTAATAAATTTATGATCTTTAAACACATTTGAAATATTGTTAAAATAAAAAAAATAAAGACTTTAGATTGGTTTATTATTAGTTGAAATTTTTAAAACACTACTTCACACTTTATAAATAATATTTATTTTCTTCTACTGAAATTCATCTACACTTAATGCTCTTATTATTATTAATTATATGAAAACTGTTTTTACAACTAAAATGTAAGAAAGAAAGTAAAAATACTTGATGCTTTGCAATTCTTAAAATTACTATTCAAAGGTAAGTTTTAATTATTTAAATTTGATTTATAATAATAACAATTAATATATATAATAATATATAATCAAATATATGAAACATTGATGGTATTTATTGAGAAACAGATTGCAGATACTTGATGTACAATAGTAAGCACTGGCTTTTAAACTCTGTTATAAAAAATAAAAAAAAAAATCATATTTCTGCTGTGTCTTACAATGCAGGAACAACATTACCACAGTTTGGCTTTTTAAGAATTGCCCAAGGATAAGGATTGCCCTTAAATTTCTTTTTTAAGTTTCAAACTTTTATGTAATACCTTTGCAGCAAATTTCAATAGTTTCACAATCCAGTCTTATCTAATATTACATATCTTAAGTGTAAAATGAAATTCCTAACTAAAAAGAAATTCTGAATTATTTTAATAGCTTACAAATATAGATTAAATTCATAAGCATAAAATAAAAATAAACATAAAACATTTCAGATTTGTCATGTAATGTATATAATCTGTACATAAAAAATATTTTTATTTTCGTAACTTTTAACTAATGGTTATCCTATTCTATAGACATTGTGATCTAAGCTTCTAATATAAAACTTCATCAATAATTAACTAATGAATTCATTTTTATGATTAAACCTATGCTCCATAAAAATAAAATTGAATTTATTATATATTTTTATCATGAGTTATCAAAAGATTGCGATAAGAATTTTTTTTTAGTGTGATTGTTGGATTTATTTGTCACTTAGTTACTTATAAAACTAATTTTTAAAAAAATCAGATTACATTTTTCTTAATATGTGTTAATGCCTAATATTTCCTTCATTTAATTAATTATTTTTCAATATCAATAATTATTTCTTATATTTTCAACAATAAGTTTTTATCTCTAATATTATTATGAATTATATTTTGTAAAATTTAAATTTGCTTTGCTTTTATTTTTGGAATTGAATATATCCATTTTAAAATATTCTAATTATTTTGTTTACAGCTACTTTTCGCTACCAAAACACAAAGAACCACTTCCAGAAGTTGTAGAGTTTCCTGCATTATGCAAGCTTCTGTATTCACATAATCATTTGCTTGATAGTGCTGCTTTTAAAAAGTTCAAACCATTATCAGAGCTAACGTGAAAGCATCTGATAGAGTTGTTTAAATTAGGGTATACCGCAGTTTCTGCAAAACAGATGTTGCAAATGGAATTAGAGCTTCATATTAATGAAAATTATGAAGAAGCATGTGTGGACAGTTCTAAGCTACCCTCATTATCAGTCATAAATAACTTGCTGCATAATGAATTTACAAAAATCTATGGGTTACGAAAAGAGGGATATCATCAGAGAAATTGAAAAATATTTTTTTCTTACAATCAACAGCCATTCTGTAAAGCTGCTTTTTCAAAAGAAAAGAACAGTTTGGCGATTGTTGTAGTGACTCTGATAATGGATTTTCTTAGTTCAAGATAGATAATGGTTGATATGTCTGGCCACATGGACAGATTAAATCGTCATGTTTACTCTTTTATGTCTCCAGGTGTAGCTGGAGGAGTACATATTGGGTGCATCACCACAAAAGAATGAAAAGAATGATAACTCACAACAAAATGTAGATAACATTGAAGACAATTTAAGTATACATATTGATGAAAAAAAAGAAAAGCAAGTTTGTGAAAAAAATGCAATAGTTACAACTCTTCAAATCACTGAAGACTTAAATATTAGGAAAAACCAAATGATTCAACATTTAAAAGAACTGCAGTCAACAATATTAGAATGAGACACATTACATCCTCTTCCAGACGTGAAAGAAATAAATCAAAGCCATAAAAGCAAGTTTTTAGGTAGCCACTGCTTCGACTAGTAGTTCTCATAAAGAAAAGGAAATATTAAAAGTATCCAAAGCTCCACCAAACAAACATATTAGCAAACAAAAAAAATTTATAGTAAAGAAGAAAACATCAAAACAAAATCATCAATAACAATTTTTTAAAACTAATTATTGTATTTAAGTTATATGTTATTTTAAATTATATTAAGAATATTAGTCCTTGAGAGACTTTAATAGAAATTTTGGAAAATGTATATTTCTGTATAAATGTATTTTTTCTTTTTTATTTACATATAAATAAAGTATTTCTATTTTCTTATTTGAAATTTTTATAAATTTACAAGGACTGCCTAGTTAGTAATTTAATTTAATTTTTCGTTATTTCATTTAAAGGAGTGCAAAATAATAATAAAAAAAACATGTTGACATAGATTTAAGTAATTGAATGAAAACAAGAGAATAGATATTTGAATAAACAATACAAAAAGCCTTGAGTTTCATTACAGTAACAAAAAATGTGATATTTCTGAATTAACAGAGAAAGATTGGCGATAATACGATTTTTTTGTATAAACAGCACATACAAATGCTTGTTTTCTTCTCGTAATTTATAGGTTGATGCACTTTGGCGTTACATTTGGAGATTTTTGGGCCTTCCTTCGTTAATTACTATCAAATATACTTAAAAGGGGAAAGTATTGTGTAATTCCTTAAAACATGAAAAATCAATAAATAATATAATTCTTGTATGAAAACCCATATGATATTTTTAAAAAAATAACATCTTAATAGCAGTTTTTAATGATGGAATAAAAAATTTTAAAAAGCGATTGAGTGAAAGGGTCCGAGTCCTAGTGCATCAACAATATATATAAATATATACTTCTTCAAAGGTAAGGGGGAAAAAATCTTCGTAAATTACTCGTAACCTCAAAAGAACTTTAATCCACAATTAGTATATCTGTAAATAACATTTAAATCGCAGAAAGAACGCCTTTAAATGATATTTAATCAGTAGCTAATGTACCTGCAATATATATTTTCATTCAATTATAGTAAGTTATTAGTAATATAAAATTTAATTCACTAAAATTTTAATTAATTTTTTATTTTAAAATTGTGTTGGAAACTATCACTAAAGTATTATGATGCAGATAAAAATGAGCTGGTAGAGGAATTTATAATTTTGAGTAACGTTTATTTGATAAAGTGATTGAAAATACCCTGTTTCGTTTTCGGATGCAGTATTTCCATAAAAAATTACATAACTTGAATTCTATTATTCATAAAAAAATAAAGAAAACACAGATGTGGAGATCCAAATAAATAGGCTTTAAAACAAAACCCTATCTGCCTTTTCAATGTAGTAAAATACCCTCAAGCATGCTTTCACGCTTATCCAACAACATAGCTGCGGAAGAAAACAGCAACACGGTTGCGTATGATGACCGGACTTACCTACGAATAAAATAGATTCGCCCATCCAATCCACAACCGTGTTGGGCTTTAGCCGCTAGTCACTCAGAAGGTCCACCGACCCACCGAACTGGCCCCAATAAAACTTTCCCTTACTCTTTTTCGAAAACCGACACTGTCTTTGTACATCAAAAGAGGGGTTTGGTGGGGTTAATGAGCCTCCAAACTTGTTTGGAAAAGATACTCTTTGAGTTGGATATTTTAGATTTTCTCTGCTTGCACAGAAAATCGTACCGAGGGCAGCGTGAATGTTAGAAGGACTCTTGGAACACAGAATTCAGCACTGATTAATTATTGAAGTACTTCGATTTTGGGAAATTTTGCTCTTCATAATTATGTTAATTAATATTAGAGAATCCTGAAATTTAGAAGGAGTAATTGAATAATTTAATATTTACAGTATTTCGTTTGACACGACTTCATTTTTAACAATAATTGCTTTCATTAATTTTTCAATCCAGGTGGATCGGGTAGGATCTATGTGCCTATGAAAATGTAAGATCTCGAACTCATCCCCAAAGAATGGGTTCAATCTTCTCTCTCAATAGTTTTAGTACCTACAGCGAATTTTAATAAAATGTCCCTACATTTTCTTTAAAATTTTATAAGTAAATTATTTATTTAAAAAAATATTAAATAAGCTTAAATGAGGAAGGAAAAGAAAAAAATTAAGGCGAATTTTTCAACTCATGTGACGTATTTGATATGACCTGGTGTTTCTGTGTAGCTGTGATGTTCCTAATTTCTGCCTGATTTTCGCAAAAAAGAGAATATCCTAAATTTTTATTAAATGACTCATTTGTACCATATTAAAAAGAAAAAATAAATATAATTATTTTGAAAATAATGTTAGGATAAATTCTATTAATTAGCTTTTCTAAACGTGGAATTTAACCAACTTATATGATACCAATATGATAGTGTGCATTAATTGGAAGAAATAAATAATAAATTAAATTGTAAAATGCATATATTAGATTAAGTTCTCCTGATTTTCGAAATTTTTAAACCATTAATTGAATGATTCTTTCTTTTCTTTTGTTTTATTTATTTATTGGATTTTGCCAATATCACCATTCATCCGCTTAGCCAGGATTTCGTATCAGAATTCTGGAATATTTCAATCTGAAAATTCATCTTGGCTTTGTAATAATTTTTACTTATATATATAAAAAATAATATGAAAATAAAAAAGAGGGTTACAATTTTTTTAAAAAAATTAAATCTAATTTCTATAGAATTCTTTTCTTAATATTTCACAATATGTATAATATGGTTACCTGTATTTAACAAAGAAAAGAGTAAAGTGACCGCAAACATTTCTCTAACATCCGGAATAAGTCAAAACTGTTTCGCATTCCTGAAGGCTTATCAGCCATTTTTTTTTAATTTGTAAGTAACTAAAATTTTAAAAAATGTTTAGTGAGATTCAATTAAAAAACTTGGTAGAAATGTTGCTTCGCTCAAAACAGAAATTATGATTACTTATATATAACCATGAATTGGAAGAAAAATAGTTGCAAAATATATTATAACATAAATGCCAATACACATTAAAAAACATTATTTCTTTGTCATATAAGAAAAAGTTTTTATGAAAGCAGTGATCAACTTAGTCTTAGATAATTTTTATAATCCAGATTTATGATTGCTAAAATTAACTTAGCTTGCTTTTGATCGCTTACTCATAAGTGTATATTTAACTTCAAATTCCATAGACATGCAAAATTTACTACTAGTTTAAAAAACTTATACTGTTCCACTTTTTGTGCAATGCATTTTTCTAATTTTCAATAATCTCAACTAAAATAGGAACTTGAAAAACGAAAGTATTTAAAGTTCAACTAATACAAAAACTTTCTCATTCAGCATTGTTTATGCGCATTACAGATTATATTCTTATCTAATATAATTAATTTCACTAGCATTGATTCTTATACATCCAATAATTTATTACATTAAGGGCATTTCCTTGTTTCATTAAACAATTATTTTCTCATTATCCAAAGATCAGCAATGGAGATACATGAATAGGAGAAAGGATCAATAGTAAAATATATTGGTACAGAAATGTTAATATAGATTTAAAAAAAACCTTACTTTGTTATCATGTTGCTGTTGAAATTTTAATCTAATGATAACGATGCGTGAACATTTCTCTGAAAGCTTTATTTGATTTCTGAAATAGTTCCCAAACCACTAATAAAATTAGCAGTACTTGCACGGAGTTGTTCGTAACTTGATAAATATTAGCAAAATCATAACCAGAAACATAAAATGAAGCTATTAAATTGGATTAATCGTTAACAAGCAAAAAAAAAATGATTTTGCACGTTTTTTTAAATTTTTAAAAAAATTTTTTGATAAAGATACTGTTTAGTGAACAAATGTAATATACATACATACACATACATTTCCTTTTATGAGAAAAGATTATAGCGATTTTGAAGAAAATCCATTCAGAAATATGAGAATATTCAAATATTAGTAAATAAAAGAGAATATAGATTTTCTTATATCTTACCACCCTTTAAATGAATTTAATTCCTGTAATTATTTTTCTGATAAAATCAATATTACTTTTCCATTTAGAATAAAATATATTATCATTTATTGCAAAATATATAAGTAAGATAAATGCTATGTACAATATCAAATATATAAAACACTGATAAAAAAAACGTAGGCAAAATAGCAACGAATTATATACAAAAAAAGTACAGTTATAAAAGTGGCCAGAGAACAAAAAGCTTCAGAAACATTCTTATTGTGTTTTCTCCTTTTTTTTTTCTTTTGGGCCTCTATAATAGCAGAAGGATCCCGAATTTTCATCGATCTCGGATATCTGGGATCAACAAGTTCTGGCAACAAACAGTCAAAATAAAAGAAGGTCAATTTTTTCTCCATTTTTTTGTTGCCAAAATATTGGATCATGAATTATTTTCTCTGTTTTTTGCCTCTTCTCCGTCCGCATTGTAAATAAACAAAAGCAAGTCCGAGAAAAAATTCCTTTGGCAGAAGCCTGTGTTTTTATTCCTTCTACTGATTGCAGTTGACTTCATAAGAAAGAAACCGCAATACCAAACTGAATAGACTTAAAATATTTCTCCATAGGATAACATTACGTTTGAAAATTGTAGGTGGCGTGTATACGGCACCCTTAAGCCTAAGCCTCATTACTGTTGGGGGAAAAAATGCTGAAGCCTTACTCATTTGGTGGTGGGGAAAGAAATGAAGATTTTTTGGCGGGAAAGTTAGTTTTTAATTAGTAATAAAAATTCTAATTAAAATTTCAAAAAAAGGACCCCAGGTGCACATTACCGACCTCCAAGGTATACACGTACCAAATTTGGTAGCTGTAGGTCAAATGGTCTTTTCTGTAGAGCGCCAACATACACACACACACACATTGATCTTTATATAAATATAGATAAATTCATCCCATTTTAATAGTTTAGTAACAAGAAAAGCACAAAATTCCTATTGAAGAAGTTGGTTGTCAAATGCAGCTAATAATAATAATAATAATAAAAAATTTAAACATCTTTAAATGTGTCAGATTCGATTTGTTAATACTTCTTAAGAATACGACTGCTGGATATTTTATGATGCGTAGTTGGCGTTGACAACAAAATTATTATTACCAAATAAATAACATAGACAAAAATAACGGATTATTTCAGTAATATTTATTTATAATGCAATTTACAGGATAAAAATGATGTGAAGAGAAAAGAACTGGAAGTTTAGCATACACATTGATATCTTCGGTTTACTTCTTCTTCAAGAAGCTTAATCGAATAAAACAATCATATATTGAATATAAAATCTAACACAAAACACATTATTGAACACAAAATAGTGTGCTGTAGAGTTTAATTTTATTAACCTCACGTTTTGCAACTGCTGCATGAGCCTTTCAGAATCGAAAATCAGACGAGGAGTACAAAAATTCAGCCATTTGCTTTTATAAAAAAATATTAACATCACAATCAAGAAAGGAAAATTATGGTATCAAGATAGTTTCTCCACAAAGAATTAGACAAAATTTAAGGTATCATCACCAAATTAATTTTTTTCTATCGCGATAACTCACCAAATGTGGTAACTATTCAAAAGTGTTATAAGTACAGATTTCGTTGCAGTCTTAAAATTCTTATCGAGTTTTTAATATTTGGCACGGTTTGGCTGACAGTGGCGCAAAATGAGGTACCATATACATTAATTTTATTAAATTGTATTTTGTGCGTGATAATTTAAAATAATATGAGTCAGAACACTTACAAATTTATTTTAAAAAAAACTTATTTGTCAGTTATTAAATAAGAAACCAAATGCTTGTTGTGCATTACAATTCCATGGTGAATTTTAAATCTTTATTTGTGCAATAGTGGCATTTAAAATTATTAAACTGAAAATTGTATGGAAAATTGAATTGTATAGAAAAAAATTATAAAACATTTTATGGAAAAGAAAATTATTTTACAAGTACCTGTTGAGTCGAAAAACAGCTCATTTAAAAGAAACAAGCAATATTTTATACCAGGAATGAATCACTCGAGTGAAGAAATAACTTCCATGTTTCCCTAGTATTTGACATTTTGATTTAAACTTCTGGAGTTATGCTTTAGTTCAGAATATTAAGAAAATGAATAACAGATGTTTCGCCGAGTGGTCCTTAATAAATTTTGATGAACACTTAGCATTAAAGCATAGCCTTGGCATTATCATCTGCGGAAGAAAGTGGAAATCCACAGAAATTGAATTATCTTCATTTTTGCACTTATATCGATGAAAAAAAAGTCCTTCTTTTTTTTCGATAATAATACAGATTGGCTAAAAAGGTCTTCACTGCATAACTAAAAATCGCTCTTCATTGATAGTTACATGAGTATTGTAAGTCTTTGAGAATGATTAGTTGGTACCTTCACAAGTCATTGGTAATACCCGAAGTTTAATATTCCTTCTGGAAGATGAAGTTGGGCAATCACTTTTATGTCACCTCGCTTAGCAGCAATTATGTACAAAATGGATGGATCATCAATGTATCAATCAGTCAATGTATCTCCATTTCTTAACTTCATCATAAACTCTCTCGATAAATGAACGTTCTTCTTCCAGCTTTACGGCTGCTTCTCTGATTTGCTTAGCCTGCTCAACTTCTGTTCGGTTATGTATGTCAATCGAAGACTGCACCATAGTCAGGACGTCGAGGGCAACATTAGCGGCTGCAAAAATTCGCCTAACTGCTGTCATACCTATCGATACCAACTGTAGTACTTGGCCTGTTGTGACATCAACGTCCGACATGCTCATGTTTTTCGCCATCAAACGGTACATTTGGCCGATACAATGAATGACAGTTCTATTGTGCTGTCTCAATAAGCAGACTACAATAACGAAAGTCATTACGAGTGGTGCAATGATTTCGCCAAATTTGGCAACCTTTTTACTAAATTTATGCATCTTTCCAATAAACGATTTCAGGAGCTGGTTGAATCGATTCTTAAGCTCGTCTACCGTGAAACTCGTCTTCTTTTTAATTTCATCCTGAAAACGCGTCAGATCCTCGCACATTTCCTTTAAAAGACGAGATTCGATCAGAGACTCGATGGCTTCTCTCATTTCTTTGGTGTAATTGAACCAGACATCTATCATTGAGGAGCTGCTCTCCTCCTCTTGGATCAGGTTTTTGGCATCCTCCAAGTTCTTTTTGAGACGTTTGATTTCTTCACTGGTGGTACCAATAACGACACCAGCCCCTGATGCAGAAGCAATTCCTCCGCCAATTAAAAGTGGTACAGTTATTGGAGCCAGAAAAGGGATGAAAGAGAGACCTAATGCAATACCTGAAATATATTCAAAAAAGTTTTTAATTACTGTCGTTTATATTGTATTTAAACGTTGAGACTCTTTTATATCGAAATCGTCAGCATTTATAATATAATAATTTCGTTTAATTAGCGAAGTGTTGAATGAACTGGAGCTGTAAAAATACAGAATAAAACAGTCTGCCGAAACTTTCGTACATCGATCGATATGTTTGCATTTCATTGCTGCCATTCCGTAATAAATAAGAGCGATTTCTGTGTCACGAGCATTAGCGTTTTATATATATAGATTCGCAATAAAAATTCGCAGAAAAAAAATTACGAAATCTGTACAGCAAACTACATTTAAAGATAGAAAATATTCGTTCCTACACGATCAAAGCCGATTGAGGTACGAAATTTTGAATTAATACCTATTTTGTACCATTTCAATGGCTGCTTCAATGAAAGTAATCAAATCAATGGATTTCGCTTCTTTGTGATAACTGTTAATTGATCTTGTATCTGCGCATACTACCGTCGCGCCATCTGTATGAAAAAAGAGTTTTTCTGTAAACAGTCAGTTGAGTGGCGAGCAGCCGGGAAGAGATGTGTGTACCATCGGCTCTTGTCAAATTATTGAGTGTGGATTAAAAGTGAATTACAGTCCGTTAAATGAGCATTTATTTATTGAGTTTGAGTTCTTTTCATGAGCATCGACGACAGATTTCAAATAATTAAAATTCAAAGCTTCATAACTCGGCCAGTTTTGATCTCAGAAGAGTGGAACTTTCTACAAATATTTTCCAAGTATGATTAATAGGACTAAGGAGTAAATTAAGGCACTTTAATTTCTTCAACAGAACATTTATTGATTAAAATAGTATAAAATATATTCTTTCATTAAAATCATTTTTTTTCCTTGTTGGAAATCTCGATTACTTTAGAAATTACACAATAATTAGAATGACAATCCGAAAATTAATTTTTCCAATACAAAATATTATAATTAAAAATAATCTTATCGTCTGCAATCTTATTTTAATTATAACGAGCACATAGATTACACCATGGAATAACTTTTACAAGCGACCGAAAGAAAGTTTTTTTAACCAATCACATTCTTTGATGCAAAATTTAATTATAAAGGCTATGGGGACCATTCGGAGACAAGAAAAAAAAACATTTAAAATATCGGTAATATTTTTCTATACTTATAATAAAGCTCAATGTGTGTGTATGTGTGTGTGTGTGTGTTTGTGTGTGTGTGTGTGTTGGCGCTCTACAGGCCAGACCGTTTGACCTACAGCTACCAAATTTGGATCGTGTATACCATGGAGGTCGGGAATGTGCACCTGGGGGTTATTTTTTCGAATTTTTAATTAGAATTTTATTTATTTAAAAATTAAACGAAATTTTGGCGTGCTTCTGCTATAACTTCCGAAAATATTACCACACAAAAAAGATTTTTACATCAAGTTAAAGATCAAAAATTTATCTTTTAGATTATACCAATGTTTTAACCTTAAAATTAAATTTCTATTTTTTAATTGAATTTTTAAATAAACATTTTAACTATGTTTTTCAACAATTTTTTTCGTATAAAATAAAAATAAAATTTAAGCTGCAGGAGCACGTTTCGCATTCATGGGAAAAAATTAGCTTTTTTCAAAGTGTTGCCATCACATTGATTAAAGTTCCAATTAAAAATAAATTAAATCTTTTTGGAAATGAAATCTACAAAAATATAATTTTCGGCACGTGTCTGTAGGAAATGAAACAAATAAGAAATATTATTTTTCCTAAAAAATAAATTCAAGAAAAATTATTTTATGATCTTTTACACTCTCTATATTATCAATCCAATAAATCAGTTTTATTTTAAGGCAAGTTTTGTTTAATATGAACAGGATATCCACTCAAATCAGGGCCACACAGCTATTTTGTAAACCTTTAGTAAGACACAGATCTGCTAAAATGGTCTAAATGGAAAATGATTATATTTTATGTAACTTGATTCAATAAATGCTCTAATAAATAACGAATTTTTTATTTTACATAAAGTTTCTGCTGTGAAAATCACGATTAACAAAATGTTCTTGAAACACTAATATTTTAAATAAAAAGAGTTAATTTCCAATCAACTAAATCAATCACTTAAACTGACTGATTTATGAAAATTTGAATAACACTATTCAATAAAAAAAGGATAATTTTAGATTTTCCATCGATCATTTCAAAGAAAATACGCCAATCAGCGCGCAGGTTTCTCAAGATTAATTGGCCTAAGATTATGAAAATGTCGAGTTTTTCTAAATGTTTAACATTCAAAACTTCATAAATCAGTCTTAGTTGATCGTGGAAAATAGAACCATTCATTCATTTATTTAAAATTTGGTGTGTCCAGAATATTTCTCAGAATATGTTACTTTACTGCATTAAATTTAGACTTCATAATTTTTGGAATATATTTATAGGCCGGAACAAAATATTATTAATG
Organism: Argiope aurantia; assembly: GCA_026543865.1. Classification (NCBI taxonomy): domain Eukaryota; kingdom Metazoa; phylum Arthropoda; class Arachnida; order Araneae; family Araneidae; genus Argiope; species Argiope aurantia. The sequence goes on from JAPMOR010087632.1 coordinate 221,741, forward strand.
ATTTCATTTCAATCCTTTTGAAAGCAAAACTAAAAACTGAATTTTATGCTGAATCTGAGAAATTTTTGTTGAATTATTCTTTGAGATATTACATAAATTATGAAAAATATTTTGTAGTTCACATAAGACTTAAATACCGAGCGATTCTGTTTGCAATACTCATATTCAATAATAATAATCATAAATAAATAAATAAAGATGATAAATGAAATAAAACGCTTGGTTTTATTAAAAAATATCTTTATATTAATTGCAATTTCATCATTTCCACTTTAAATTAAAGTTGAAGTTTTACTGGAAATGAAAACAAATTAACAAAATATATATAGTAAATTGAACGAAACGATCTAAACAACAGTATAAGTTTGGTATGACTATCAAAATTTGAAGATTGAAAATGTTTTGTTAGAGAATCTATTAAGAGACCAGTTACTTAAAATATTTAATTGAAAATTGTAGCGAGCGGTAATACTGGCGAACCGGCTGGTCGCCAAAGGCGTCTAGTATTTAATAATGACGAAAACATTAACGATAAAATCAATCTTTCTTTCATGCATGAGAAAACAATTTTTATTTCTTAAATAATTAAAAGCTTTATCAATTATCAAGAAATCTTCACTGCAATCTTTATTTTACTTAACAAAATTCACATATTCAAGTGTTTAAATTTTTATACTGTATAAATTTTTTTGAGTTTTACTTTTATTTATTTAGATTTTTATTTATTAATCCAAATTATTCATAAAATTATTTTTATTTTTCATAAATTAAAATATCCATGGACTAGCTGGGGATGATCATATTCTAAACTAATTCATATTTTTTAATTGCATTTATAATATACTAGTAGATGTATGTGGCAAAAAATTATTTTATGCATAAACAGTATCTGAAATCTTTTTATCCTCTGAAATGAGGGTATAAATTGGAGAAGATGATTTTTAAATAGATAATTCAATGAATAGCGATGAATCGAATCATTAGTTGTTCCAGTTCTAAATTGTGAATCGTCTATTTTCGAACTTGGTGAACTTCCTGAATTCTGCTGATGTGTTTTGGCAACAATAATTTGCTGCTTTCTTGTTCTTTGGTAATAACATTTTTTTAAAAAATATGCCGAAATATCAAAGATTGAGTTATTCAAAGACTGGCCATTGTCCAAAATAGGAGTATTTAATTTTTTTTAATTCCAAAATCGTCTGCATCTATTTAGTTATGCATAAAATTCTGAAAACTTAATTTTTAAATTGCATGAAAATAAAATTGTTATCATTGAAAGAGAAAAATTTTGAATTTTTATATTTCTTGTGCGATAATTTACTTCCGAATTACTGTGGAGAAATGGCAAAATTTTAGTTAATCTTTAATTAATTAAGTATTTAATTATAATCTTTATCTTGAAAAATTAACAATATTCTATTCCTTGTCTAAATAGCAAATTTGCAAAATTTGGTTCAATTCGCTTCAGTTGTTTAAGAAAATGCAGAAGATGCATGCATAACTGCAACGACTTTTATTTTTATTTAAATAAGATTTATGATTTGAAGTGAATATTCAGAGATTTATTATGTTTCAATTTCTTTTTCATTTTATTTTCAGCGTCTTTCGCTTTCGCATTTTTTTTTTTCCCACGAAGTATTAAAGAAAGTATTTAAATCGTCAAAAAATTCGAGCTTCAGATTTTGACAAATCTCCACGTTTTAGACCTCCAAGAGTTCGGAAAACACATTTTTGGAAAATATCCGTCTATCAAAAAAAAAAAAAAAAATTATAAAATGATTTGTGCTATACAAATGAAATTTGTATGTGGTTAATACACAATGTTTGTCGATTTCTCTCACATTTTGAGCTGAATTCGTCTGTTCGAATATAAATTAACACCAAAACTTCAAAATGAAGAGAGCTAGATAAATAAAACTTGGTACGGAGATTTCAGATCTATATTGTAGACACCAATCAAAATTTTTAACCAAATCCTTGATTTTTGAAAAAGATCCGTCTGTCTTTGGCAAATATAACTCAAACCTGCTATGAGCTAGAAGGATGAAATTTGGTATATAGTTTTTACATCAAATTTGTAGATCGTTAAAATGTATAAATTTCTATCAAATTTTGAGCAAATTCTATTCAAAAGAAATCGAATTCGGCTGTTCGAATATAATTTAACAAGATACTGAAAAAACGAAGAGAGCTAGATGGATAAAATATGGTACACAAATTTAAGATCTATAGTGTAGACGCTGTCAAATTTCTATCCAAATGAAGCAAGGGGAGATAAACAATGAGCTAGATGAATAAAATTTAGTTCATAGATTTTACATCAAAAATGTAAATTTGTATCAAATGGCTAAAAAAAATGGCTTGCCCA
>JAPMOR010087637.1:0-32075 GCA_026543865.1 Argiope aurantia
TCTTTAACATGATAATGTTTAGAAGTTGGTATACAATCTGAAAATTACTTCATACGTTACGCGTGAAGATAAACAGTTCAAAATGCTGTACTGGGCAAATCTTTGGGCATCGATTTCTTAAATTTGCCACGCAATTATATCTTAAATAGTACTAGGTGCTAGCTAAGAAAGGGCTTCTCAAAATTTTTATTAGATATTTAATTAAAAAGCATTCAAAATAATGCTATTTTCATTAATAGCCACGGTTTATATTATTTCAAAAAACCATGTTTATACCTTTTTGCAATTAAAAAAAATGCAGTAAAGTTTTTTTTTTAATTTTAGAAATTTAGAAACAAAATGTATATTTAGAACAACTTTTACTTTTTATTGTTTTAGTTAAACGTATATTTGTATTATTGCTCATTCTGGCAATACCATTTTGTTGTGTCCATACATTAATGCTGTTGAATGTTTAGGATTAAATTTTAAAAATAAAATAAAAATAGTCGGACCAAGTCTAAAGCATTAGCATGCTTCCATCTTCAGACTGGAGTTCGAAGTTCCTTTAATCCCTTCCCCCTCTCATTTTGAAAGATTGAAGGTTGATTGGTATTTGTGGTTCTGTGTCCTCATGTGTCATGTCAAAAAGTAGAAACTTCCTCTTTTGTGGTTAATTCACATTCGTCTATTATTTTTCTGATATCATTTTTTATGACTCGCTTCTAATTTCCAAGAAATGTTCTTGGAATCATTTAACCACTTTCGCTTTTATTTGTTCTAATTTTTTCGATTATAAGGAATTGTTTTTCGACGTGATTATTTTCCTCTTTGGAACCAGTTCTCTTCAATAAAGAAATAATACAGTGGAACCTCACTTAACGAACATAATTTGTTCTCAAATCTTACTCATAATGCAAAACAGTTGTTAGGCGAAATAATATTTTCCATAGGGATCCATGTTCAATAAGACAATATGTTCCATTTCGAAGTGAAATATTAAAAAAACATTATAACATTATTATTGGCATTACACGCTTTTTTTACAAGAAAATTATCTAAAATTTGTCTTTGTCTACACTTTAAAATTTGGAGAAAATAAACACAATATTATAGTTAATGAATTTGTACCAGGCATAGCTATTGTCTTACAGTGCGTTGCTTTTCTAAATAAGATGCAAAAATCTCTCATGCTTTCAGGCTAATTTTCTTATTTCTTTGGAAGGTTGATGCTCTGTTGTATCTGTCATTTCTTCTTTTCCTGATCAAATCTCTTCCGCAACTTTATACTGTGACACAGAATGCAATCCCATAAACTCTTCGGCAGCTTTGGCTATGTTCTTTCATTAACTTGTCGATGTCATTGCTGTCTTCTTTTAGCCCCAAATTCTTGGCCATAGGCAAAATCATGTTGATTTAGTTTTCACAGGTATTTGCACAAACCTCTCGGAGTTGCTTTCGACAACTCTATAATAAACCAAACTTCAATTTTTGTATGAATTTGGTTTGTTACGAAATTGAAAAAGAACTAGCGAAGTGGCTTCCACGAAACTTTCTCGCATACTCTCAACTAAAAGTGTTAACCCCCCCCCCCTCCACATAATTCCTTCCTAATAATACTTCCACATAAAATTGTGGATCTTGGGTAAGCCATGGATAAGTAAAGAAATGAGTGCTCAAATATTCAATTTTTCGAGTCTGGCACAGAAGGGTTTCGTGTTTCACAATGTAATAAAGAAAACAGGCAGATCTGTATTATTAACCGCACTGACAACCGACAATTAAGGAAGATCCTATTAGCTTGCACTCTTTGGCAATCAATCGTCGAGAAGCGTACCAATATAAGCATACCAAAAACCCGAATACGTAATCTGGACGCCTTTTTTCTGACCAATCGAAATCAAAAACTGACCCAGAACTATGATCGAAAACACAAGACAACAGATCAAATTTCATTTATTCAAGTCATTGAGTTATTGTATTTACATTCATGCGAAAATAAAGATCTACCGACAGTCTAATCCTTGACGGTAATAAACTAGTTTTTAATTACATTTGGTGATTGGATTTACAGGTGTGCAGAATCTAAAATTTACAGATTCGGATAGAACACGTAAAGACGAGTATTTTGATGTACAACATGTGGGGTCTCCGAATCTAGCGTCGTAGTCCAATTAATGTGTGAAGCTTGTGTTATAAAAACTTCAAGAAATGAAAAAAAAAAAAAAAAGAGGGGGGGGGATCAGTGTTTACTGATTTGAGAACTTTCAATACAACTGTACTTGAGAACTTTCAATATAATAATTTCATAATGTCGGCCGCTCGAACAAATGACATGGCAAAGTCTGGAAGCGAAATTCGCAATTGTTTTCTGAAAAACTTGTGTTCCAATTTCATTGACTTCGGTTTCAATTGCTGCTCTCAAGTCGTCCAATGTTGAAGCATATATGAGATACACTGTGTCTTTCAAACGTCCCTATAAAAAATGTCTCTTGGGTTAAGATCCGGGGAGTAAGGTGGCCACTCTATTACACTGTCTGTTTTCGTAATAGAATTCACCCCGATCAATCTATGGTGAAAATGTTCCGCTAAGAGATCGAAGTATAGCTGAGGGCCGTGAAGCTCTCCCCATCTTGCATAAACCAATAATTGCTTATCTTTCGTACGTACTTTTGATCATCGTACCGCCGTTTATGTTGTGTTGACAATAATTATCTAGGGAAGCTTCCATGTTGTACAATCGTTGTATGCATCATAATTTGGAATACTAACTATCGGATTCATAATTATCGTTGTTCGTGTAATTAGACTATGATTCTACTATATTCGGGGACCCCACATATTATACATCAAAATGCTCGTCTTGACCTATTCTATCCGAATCTATAAATATTAGACGCTGCATATCTTGTGGGACACCTTGTATTTCTACTTGGTTATTCTTAATGATAGATAGACAAATGCAATAATTATCGATAAAATGCTTCGATATTTTAACATTTGATACGATTAACTATCATGGAAAAAAGGTGCAAATGAGAGTTTTAGAGATTATTTTATCCTGCAAAACTAGCGGTGGTTCAAAAAACATTTGGAACCACGAATCTAGGCTATTATTTAATTTTTTTACGATACTATGTTCATCAAATTCCTTTTAGAAAAATCTATTTCACATTTAACGAAAGTTTACTATGAAGTAGTGACTGTTTTCGTTAACAATCAAAGTTTGACCTTATTTTGTCTTCAAATCTGCCGGACCTGGATAACACAGAACGTCCTAGCCCACAGAATACCATGTTTGCACACGATAGGAATATGATACGCAGGGACAAACTTCCGACAGTGGGATTTGGAAAATATCTATAGACTTGTCGAATGTAACAGGTGATGTTTATCTCTTGACATTTACTATGGCGCCATGGTCCATCCATACCATGAGACAGGATGCTGCATTTCGGTAGAAGATTGGACCATATATTTGGTTTTATCGCTGCTTTAAATAAATGGTATACATTTAGAATTGACTAGATTGTTGTGAAAGCATGCTTTGACTCATAGTCATCAACGTATACAGTTTTTAGACGTAGTGAGTCCTTTGAATGATAATGATAATGGTGATGGTAAAACCTTCAACTCGCGTCTACTTGTCTAATCGTAGATTTTTATTTCTTTTACATTTTCAAGCAAAGTAATTTTTAGAAAAGTATTTTAATGGCGAAATGAGTTACAGGAAACTCAAAATAATCCGGAATGTATCAGACTAGAATGATTGACACACATTAATGGAAGCGCCGGATTAGTAGAAGGTATTTAAAATAAACATTATTTAACAGCCAAATCTACTTTATTGCATAACATATTCAGTATATCGAATTACACAGAAAATTATTTTATGATAAAAATAGTAAAATAAAGTTCAAAATTCTATTGTTACATAACCTTGGTAACAAAATCCTGTCCATCACAAGTTACCAAGGTTACTTGTGATGCAGTGATTTGTCTGTGACAATCGGTCTGTTTGATTTAAGGCATGCAGTGGTTAGTTTTCCTTTAACAATTTCTAAACTTTTTTAAAAAACTCCAGATAATAAGAGTGGACGGATTATTGAAAGTATATTGTTTTTTACTTTCTTATCCCGTAAAAGATAAAATATTGCAATTGACAAACAAAAAAAAATAAATAAACTTGAGATTTGGAATTTTTGAATAGAGAGGTCTGAATCTCCACGTTTCATTGTCAGACTTCCTTAAGTCCAAAAGACACATTTTTGGAATAATATCTCTACATATGTTTTGGAACGCGATAACTCAAAAACGCTGTGAGCTAAACAGATGAAAATTTGTATATGGCTTTTAGATAAAATTTGATAGATTTCTATCAAATCTAGCGAGTATGTCTGTCCGGCTGATCGAATATACAGCACGATAACTACAAAATGAAGATAGCTAGATGGGTAAAATTTGGTACTTAAGTGAACACCTAAAATTTAGATACGTATTCAGTTTTATCCGTAAAATGCAATTCCTTAAAAAATATATTCACTTCAATAATAAAATTTGATATGTTATTTTGTGACTTCAGTTGTCATTCTGAGTAATTTTTTTTTTTTTTTTTTTTTTTTTTTTTGCTTTGTCAAGGGGTTGGCCATCTGTGGTCTGTATTTTTACGAGCATGTAAATGCAATTCCTTAAAAAATACATTCACTTCAATGATAAAATTTGGTATGTTATTTTGTGACTTCTGTTGTCGTTCTGAGTAATTTTTTTTTGTGCTTTGTTTTTTAAAATTAATTAAAAAATATTTTAATGCTTATTGCACAATAATATATTTCACTGTTGTAAAACAACTCAAAACGTTTTCATTGTTGCAATAAATATTTCATCTTGGATTTTTCTGTCATTATTGGTGACGAAGTGCCCAAGGTAAGGAAACCCAAACAATCCAGATATGTAAGAATTCACAACAATCGAGAGAAAGCCCAAACAAAAAAAAATAAGTCAGGTAAATACGGAAACTACAAACTTGCTACTCCGACCAGCCCAAAGGCACACGGAAAAATCTGAATGACCGGACCACTGCAACAGCAACACTGGTAGGAACTGTGGTTGAGTTTTAAGGGCCATCACCGGCCACGGTACAACCCTCCTCTAAGGAAGTACATCCCGTCATCGATGGAAGGAGCCAGATCCCTCCCTTTTCGTGTATCCACAAGAGTGGCGAGAACCAATCACCAAACTATTAATCCTCAATTACAAGGATTAGTATCCCGGTGGGACAGAAAGTCTAATAGTTTCTGTCCGATTGTTTGTCATTCACTTAGGCAGGAGCTTTCAGATTCGTTCATCTTATAACTTTTAATAGTATCAATAATATACGGAACAAAATTTACATGCAAATGAGAATTTTGAAAATATGAAATCTACAATTATAACATAATCTAGAAAATAGAAATGGATGAAATTTAAAAATAATAATAACGTTTAAAGAATAAAAAAAATGGAAATAGTAGTATAAAATGAAAAATAAAGAATATAGTCATCATTATATATAAAATGCTTCTGTGAACGCAAAATTAGGTTAAATTTTTTAACCGTCATTTGGCAACAACTCACACATTCGAATTGCTTATATACTAGTCTCGGCGTACGCTATTTGTACGGAGTTGAATAATGCGATAAAATGAGTTTTAAATTGCACAGTTCGGGTTAAAAACTGAAATCGTCGTAAACGAGATGTTAGGGCAAATGAAAGTGTTGAAGAATCCTTTATAAGAGGATCCGGTTAGAATTAATGAAATAATGTGAAAATCATTTCTGTACTCGGAGTGAAGTTTCCGAACTACAGGAGCATCGCCATTTTTCGTCGCCAATTAATTTCGCCACTTTGAAGAATATCTACCTACTGGAAATGATCCATCATTATTCGTCAAGTAAAATTTAAAATAATACAATGAAAATAACATGGTATCGTTAAAATAATATAATACTTTTTTGTGATACGTTGTAGTTAATTCATCAAAGTTGATTGACGTGATTACTCTTTGTCTTTGGCGATTATTGTCCTTATGTCCACCAGTTTGGGTGAAATTTATCTTATCAAAACAGGGAAAAGGAAATAAATTCAATTTTGATTTTTAAACATATTATAATTATATACTTTTGTTTTATAACATTTACATATCTGCTCTGCAATCTCTCTCTGCTACCCCAAAATTTTGTCTTTAGAAATTGGTAATTTAGTTATTAGTAATTAATAAATATTCTTTGAAGTGCACTATCACCCACTTATTCAGAGTTCTTTGCGAGTTATAGAAGTCTTCTGTGGAGGTGGCAACTCCAGGAAAAGACAACTCCAAGACGCGAGAATGCGCAGTGTTGGCTATTTTAAAAATTGTGCCAAGCGAAAGGCAATTCTGTATTTTCACCGAAATATTAATATTAACAACTTGTGCAATTTGAAATAATTTAAATTTATTTTCAGTAAGGAAAGTATTTGTAATTTCTTATTACTGGCAGAAATACGAGCAAAGCGAGTTGGGATCAAGTACTGATCCCAAAAGAAGTACGTGATTTTTTGGAGGTTAGAGAGCAAAGTGAACAGAGGGCGGGTATGACCCCCTAGTATAGTATGTTTTTTTTTTTTTTTTGTTGTTGTTTTTTAGCACAAAATCCAATGTTGGACAAACTGCGCCATTCACAGGGATTTTTAAACAGTTCCAGTATAAAAAAATGTGAATAAAACAAGGATATATTGTAAAACGTCAAAAGTTAAGAAGATCTATGATTTCTAACGATTTGGCACAAGGATAAAAATAAATCTCAAATTTTAAATACCGTTTTTTAAAAAAAACCAATGTCTTTTAAAAAGTCAAAAAGTTTTGACTGAGGTTTCTCACTCGCCAGGTTCTGTAGATTTAAAATAGGCGAATGAAAGTAAGTTAAACGATCAAGTAAAATTGGGGCATTAAGTAAGAATATGAGCAATGGAATTGACCACACTACAGTTCGTACAATGAGGGGCCCATTCACTAAACAACAAATATCTATGAGTATACCTTGTGTGTTCAATACGAGAATGAAGTAATTTTAACCCCCTAATATAAAACATAAAATAATAATAATAAAAATATGGCGAGGTAAAAGTATGAAAAGTGCTGTAAAAGTATGTAAGAATATGACGACGAGGTTAAAATATAATATTGACTTTTCCATAAGTTGATATCCGTTTAAAGTATGCTTTTAATACATTTTTTAAAATTTTGTTATATTAAAATTGAGGTTTAGCTCTACAAATAAATAACGATTTAAAAAATTTTAAGTGCGCCCATTATTAAATAGTTCAGCAAGAAAGTTATATTAATTGAAGTTTAATTACTTCAGTTTAAAATTAAAGTTCAAATTTTAGGTGAAACGTCAGAAAATAAGAGGTGGGCATAGCGTAATCAACAAAACAGTGTAAGGTTTCTCAAATAATATGTGCTGCATGTCTATCAAAATTAATCTGAAATTTAAAAGTCCTTTGTTAAAGAAATCAGTAACAGTAAACTACATAAAATATTTAATTTACAATTTTAGAATAATCGATTTCGGCGAATTTGGTGTTGCCAAAGACTGCTAGAAATTACACAAATGAAATGAAAATACAATGAAGTTAAGGATAAAGTGAGTATAGAAACAAATTCCTTTCTTTATTCCGCGGTTAAAAGTTAATAAATCACATTTTTATAAAAATTTAGTAATACCTACAACAGAAGCGGATTTTATACAAGACGGGTGAGGCTGGTCTGTAAATAAGTCGTTTAAGAAAAACCCTTTGCCAAATAAATAAATTTGCAAAAAACACAAATTCTATTAATTATAAAATAATAGTAGTCTTGGGCGACCAGCTGCTTTACAGGAAATATTCATTATATTTAATTTTTGTTAAATTGTTAAATATTACTTTATACCCATAATTCAGTCAAATCGACATATGTTCAAGTCGTCGTCAATTTAATTGTGTTTGTTCTGTTCATTCTGTAGATGGATCTTTCCAATGAGGACCAGTCTCATGACATCATATCTCTATTAAAAACATGAATGTCCATTTCACTTGTCTTCTAACTTTTGTAATATTGTAATTTTATTTTTTTTATTCGTTTTGAAAAAATACAAACAGAATCCTTCTTTAGTTTCAACAATGAAAGAAAATCTCGCGATTAAATGCTCGATGGAAACAATGACAATATTAAACTAGTATTATTGAAAAGATTATTTTTTTTAACAGTGTGAAAATCACTTTTGAGCAGAAATATTTAAAGAAACCTTTATAGGAAAAAGGTTAAGATTTTCTTTAATATAATTTATTAGAAAATTATTCGGAAATATTCTTATTCCCTAAAACTGATATGCGCCATGTTTGGTAGCTATAGGTCAAACTATCTGGCCTGTAGAGCGCCAAAACGCACATACATTCATCTTTATTATTAATAGATTAGGGACTAAAATGTATGTTTATGTTCAGTTATTGAATAAAGTATAAATAATTACTTATTTATAATAAATTGAGATACTAATTATTCATTTGATTCCTTATATTATATTGCACCTGACAAGCATTGTAAAATTACAATTTTCTTATATTATATTTGTTTGAAATTTATCATTTCCTTTATTTATCGTAATAATTAAATATTTTATTCGTAAATCGGAAAATTATCAATATTTGATTAATAATTAATATAATATTAATATGCACTTTAACTAATAATAAAGTTATTTTTTCAATAATTAACCTAAAATAGATCATTAAAATGTTGATCAAATTAAAAATGTCTTGTATTGAGACACAGCAGTGAGGAATTATTGAAAGAGGAGGCCATTTAATACACACTGCCCAAGATCACAAAATGCCCAAATCCGTCACAGCGGAGAAAATTTTTGAACCAAAATAATCGTCTTAAACTAAACGTGAAATGACAGACGCTTCTGTTTCCAAAGCTATATTCTCAGACGATTTGATTTTATAATAACATTTGCTTATTTTATGAGATTATGTCTTATTGAACTTAAAATTCAGAGGGAAAGGAGAAATAACAAACAAACTATAGAACGCTGTGTCAAACACCTTTTTTTAATCAGATGATACTAAAAGAACATGGGAAAAAAGAGAAAAAGAACCAATTCGCTTCAGGGTCATTCGCATTCGTTCTAAAAGAGAACGAGGGAAAAGCTTCCAAAATGTTCCGATTGGGAATTTTAAAACAAGAAACAAATTCTCATCCATTGTTGAAGAGGGTTATCTATTTTTTTTTTAAATTTATTTTTTCTTTTCTTTTGATCCGAGTTATTGTTCAATTGCGAATCGAGGACGAAACGGAACTTGTTGGTCGCGCATGAGGAATCGGCGTCTAGGAGTCGCCACTGTGGATAATAGAGACGGCGGAAGTGACGTCACGCCATATTACCCTCTCCCACAACACAAAACAAGGAAGAAGCGAGAGATAAAAAGCGAACGAAAATAATAAAAAATAAATGTATAATCTATGAGAGCTAGACCGACAGACTGCCGACCGGATTATTTAGAAACCTTTATTAGCTTTTAGCCATGTGAGACGGACGGACAGACAACTTGTCAGTGTCCTCGGACTGGAGGGGAGGAGGGTTCCACGTGACGCCTCGGCTATCGCGTGCAGGAATGGGGGAGGGTGTGGGGAAGAAAGAGGCGCGCATAAAGAGAGAACACGTGTAATGGAACGGTGTGTAAAGTTTCGATGAATGGGGAATGAATTGGTGAGATCCGTTGAGAATGAATTCGCTTGGACTCGTTCTGACCACTTAATTCAATTTCGGTTCAGGGCGCAGAATACTAATCAGAAGTCAAGTTGGGTTGTTTAAAAATGTGCTTTATCTTGTAAACAAGCTTACAGTTGCTAAAGAAAAACGTTAAAGTGATGGAAGATGAAATGGCGTAGAGAAGTGATGACAAAACTTGGATTAAGCTTTATCTGGACCCTTAGTCAATAAAAATTTTGCCCCTCCCCTTCTTCTGTTCCTCAATTTCCCAAAGTTGGAATATTTTCAAGAAAGTATGTTTCATTACTTTAAGTCTTAAAAAATAAATAAATAAAATTTAAACAAAACAGAGAAAAATTATGAAACATCTTTGACCGAATATAAATATTCTTATTAAAAGTCTGACTTGTAAATCAACGAAAAAAATTTGAGATACATTGATTTGTAGGCAAATTTTATACATAAAAAAAAATCCAAAGAATAATATTTTATAATAATAATTTGTAATTTATAGTAATTTGGAAATAAAAAAAACAATATATTTTTGCATTTACTTTGTTTCAATCGTTATATACAAGGAATGTGAAATAAAAAATTTACAAATCTCCAGTTATTTTTACTTTCGCTACGCCACTGATGCAGTGGGTTGTGAAGATGTTTACTTTTCGTCTCACAACCACAACACAGTAAGGACAACAAATATCTCGCCTTTCATTGTCCTGCAAATATTTTGTAAGATATTGACGAGACATCTTTATATGTATCACGAATGCAAAAATCTATTTCTTGATTTTATCAATCTAGCTGTTTACGTTTTGTCATTATCGTTTTCGTACGCACATGGGCTAAAAGACGAACTTCCTGTAGATAGATTTTGTCCAATGATGGAAAGTCTCCTGCTATCATCTACACCTTTCGTTCTCCTGCAAATATTTTATACGATAATGATAAGAAATTTTTGTAAGTATCACTAACGGATAAAGCTGTGACAAGATTTTAGTCTTGTTCTCTATGTTTTGCCGTTATCATGCTGGTATGCACACGGACTAAAAGACGAACCCGCTGTAGATAGATCTTGCCGAAAAATTTAATTTTTTTTGTACAATGACAGAAATACACTAAGACCAAACTTCAACTTTCATGCTTGTAATTCAATATGTTTTTGTGCTATTTTGCTCACAGACATAATTCCAAAAATATCTTTTTCGGATTCAAAGAGGTCTGAAAATTCGTCAAAATCTCAAGGTCGATTTTTTTTTTTTTGTTGATGACGTTATACTTCATATACAAATTGTATATTTTATCCCTTTTTTTTTAATTTTCGAAATTTTGAGATAAAATTTTTTCACGATTAAAATATCCACTTGAACATGGTGATCAATACAGAGCTGTTTCCCCGAAATTTTCTCGGCCATTCCCCGAGGAAGATATTAGCTTCTTCTCTTCCACATAAAAATTGTGAACTTTTGACTAGTGCGTGAGTTCAAAATTGCGAGGTCGTCCCAAAATAGTCCTAGTGTTACTTTAAAAACGGGACGTTAATATATAGTTAAACATAAACCTAATCTAAGACAAGGGTGTGAATGCCACAAGTACACAGATTTTTATTTTCAAGGTTCCATCCATGAGGTCTTTTTACTTTACTTTTAATATGTTGAAGAAGACTGGAATGCATTTTGGATTCCTTTTTTTCCCAATTGATTGATACCAAAACTAGACAGGGAGCGATAATTTTAATCAGACAGGGAGCTATAATTTTAATAACACGATCACCTACATTTTAAAAAATTTTATTAAGATATTTCTTTTTTAGGTTATCAAGCTTGTGTTTATACGATTGTACAGACCAACAGACGGTCAACTCTTTGATAAATTTGGTACAAAATTTAATACGAATCTTGAAGCGCTGAAACTGGGTGCCAAATTTTATCCATCTCTCGTTTTCTTTTCCTGAAATTACTTGCAGTCGGACAGACATCCAGACAAATTTTCTGTGAATGAGGTTCATTCGAAATTTGATAGAAATCTGCAAATTCGTTGGAAAGATCACATACCATATTTCATCTATTTAACTCGTGTTGTTTTTGAATTAACTTATTTATGGAGAGACATACATAGTTTCAAAGGTAATTTCGGACTCAAAGAGGCATAAAACATGGAAATACATTAAAATTTCGAGTTCAGTTTTTTGAAAATTACAATACTTTTTCTTTGTGCTTTATGCACGAGAAAATACTTCGTGAAGGAGAAAATAAAAATGGTATAGAAGCGTAAAAAGCTGAAATTACATTTTTTCAATAAAAAAAACTTTCGAAAGTTGTTCCATTAGAGATGCTCTACTGCGAAATCCGGGTGATAGCATGATTCATTCGATTCTTACAGATTAGAAATTCTGTTTTTATCAATAGCGTTATTTTTACCACCGGATGACTAATATCCGGCCTAGTCTAAAACGTGCACTGGCCGGACATTCCGAACTCATTTGCAATTCCGTCGTATTCGATGTTTAATGTTTTGGACTCTCATCTATATTGAGATTTCTGATCTTTTGGAAAAAAAGAATTGGTTAATTAGACGTTTTCTTAGACTGAATATATATCGATACAAATTAATCCGAGTTATCTAGATTCTTATGACGACGTTCAAACACGTATCATACTATTTACTGATCTATATGCTCAGATTTCATTTCAAATATTTATACGTAAAATGCTAATGCACGAGACACAGAAATCACTCTTATTATTTATTGTCGAATGGCAACAGTCAAATGTAAACAAACCATCATGCAAATGCTTCAGATTGCTTCATTAAATGCTTTTACAGCTGCTCCTGATTTAACGCATTGCTTATCTAATTAATGGAACTACAAAATGTTAGAAATTCTCTGGTGATAGATTACCGTATGACCAAAAACTCTATTCAGTCAGAGGGAAACATCTATAAAAGAAATAAACATTAAATAAAATTTAATCCAATGCGAAAATATGCTTAACCCTCGCTAGATAGTTAATCACTATGGAAATTGATGTTCATATTTCCCAAAATTATAATCTAACAAAAATTATTTTTACAGTATCTTAAAACTAAAAAAGAACAAACCAATTTTAATAATATTCATTTTATTTTCGTACAATTTTTCCTTTATTTTTAATTATTTTAAAAAAATTTATATGGCACATATTAATGTTTTTAATGTTGTGATGAAATTCAAACTCTCCAATCAATATATTCAATCATGTGCTTTGGCTAATCTTAAAATTAAAATTAAAAAGATGAAACAATGGAAAAGGCTTGGATTTCATAGCAACAATGAAATGTATTAATAAAAATTACGCAAAAAATATTTTAAATAAATTATCAAAATCCAGAAGAAAAAAAATTATAATAATATAATTAATAACATTAAAAAGACATTTTTTTAAAATTTTGAAAAGATGTAAAAATTATTTTTGTATAATAATATTCAATTAAAAATTTTTTAAAAAACCCACTTTAATGTGCATATTTCCATCTTCCAAAAAGTATATATATGTTAAATTTGTACCTGTACAGCTATTTTTGACTTTTTACAAGTTCCTGTTTGAAGAAAAGCACACTGGTATTCGGATTTGAATTAAGTCACACAGTAAAAAATAAATGTGAATATATTAAAGCTCTCGTGCGATCAAAAATAATAGTCCAGTCAAATTATACTCTGACATGGAAAAAATGTATCTGTATTATTTTTCGAAAAATTCAATTTTTGTCAGGGGGAAAAAAAAAAAAAAAACCACAGTCGTTGAAAAGTGCATATAAGTATTTTTCTACTTATTTCAATTCATTTAAGCCATAAATATTTTGTTTTAAAAGTGCTTTTCTATAATTTCATATCTTATTTCTAGGGTTGTTTTTCATGTTTTATTTGTTTAAAATCTACTGAATACTAGCTGGAAGATATTCAAAAGGCTAAGTATAATAAACTTAAAGTCAGTTTGAATTTGGAATCAATTTATTTGTCATCACAGTCATTTGAAAAAACGTCACTGCCCATATCTTTCAACATCTACATTCACATTGCCTTACGTTGTGACATCACACATTTTCTCCTCTGGGAAGGTACACAATGAATTCTAAATTTAAATTAACACGGAGCATTTGACATGCCTTACATTAGCATGTATTGATATTATTGATTCATAGAGATAAATTAGTGGTTTGTTTGCCCCTCCATTTCAGATATTATGACGCAAAATGGGACATTTTGTGTTTAGATTCGTTGAATAAAGAAGAGATTTGGGAATTCCCTTTAAAATTCTTCGCTTCTACCAATTGGGTCTAAAATTTTATATAAATCTACATTTTTGTGTCCATATGGTGAATTTCATATATCTTATTTGTTGTGCTTTAAAATTATCGCGTTGAAATACAAGCGAAAGATAAACAAACAGGCAGTCTATCCTGTGATGGATTTAATCCAATATTATGCACACCTACAAATTTGATGTGCGCATTCCAAAATCCACCCATCTAGTTATTTTGCTTTTGAGTTATCGAGTTCATACAAATACTAATTGACAGATCAACAACAGTAAACACGTTGATGTATTCCATCCAAAAATTGATGATGATTTACATCTCTAGGTTAATTTATATGAAAAATTCGTTACATTTTTGTGTTACAGATAAGTAAATATAATTCTTAAAAAGAAAAAAAATGAACTTTGAAAGGTTCATCGAGAGCTTCATAGAATTTTTCCAAAACTTCAATACTTTATCTTTTTATAAAAAAAAAGGAAGAAAGAAGTATCAGAATATATATATATAATCGTTCACCGCCTTCTGTAACGATGGACGAAGTTAAAAATATCCTGTTCTTTTGATCTGGGTCATTATAATGCGAAATCCTAACTTCTGTTTCGGCGTCTAACAACCAGGACAGATTTTATAATGTTCTATTGACTGATTTATCGATATGCGAATACAGCAAAGCATGAATAAAAATTAGTTATGGGTTCATTAACTTCACATTTATATTTTTTATGCCGGTTTGTAGTATAGATCAATGAGCTGAGTTTTGCATTTTTTATTATTTCATATTAAAACAGATTTGAATGATTAGTTTTGATCTGAAGGCGTATGAACATTAAGTATAAAGAAGAGCCAACTCCAAGGATACAAAACTTTTAAAGCCACTATAATATACAATTAAAAGGCTCTATAAATAATAATGTATGCATTTTTTAAAAATTTCTTTAAGTTCTTTGCTAATGTACCTAATATTTACTACTACAACTTCATTAGTCAATACGTTGTAATTATATCTGAAATATAGTTAATAGAATAATAATCCATCTAAATATACAAATACCTATCAATTAATGCTGATTTCATTAATATTTAGAAGCATTTAATGCAAAAAATTGAAAAAAAAAATTAATATGAAATCAACTGATGTTTACTGTTTGCTTCCAATTGCCGAAAAATTATATAAATGGGTGACAGTAATTCAAGCTACGCTACTGCACTCAAAATCAACTTTGAAAGCGTCATTGAAGGCATCTTATAGGGCCAAGCTGGTGATTCATAATGACTTCACTGCATGATGGGAGTAAAGAAATGTTACATTTCCTTCGCACGTCATTCAGGATTTCTGAAAAATAGACGAAAGAAAAATATCGTTAAGTTCTCATCTAGGAACCGGAAGAAGTGTTTAATGAGAATATTTAAGAATGAGTAAGAATTCGATGTCATCTCGTGCCGATGTGTCCCATATGACTCTAAAGACTAAGTCATTCTTTTTTAAATAAGCGATGAACACGATTAGCTAATAATATAGAGATTGAGAATAAATACGTGATTTCTTAATATTATAATGTTTATAAGCTGAAATACAGTTTAGAAACTGTGACAGACTTGATAGAGGATTATAGACTCTGTTGTTATACATTCCATACCGCTAACATTCATATCCAAGCAGGACGAAAAACAACATTTAAAGCGAGTTGTAGGGTAGAACAGTAGTTATATAGAGTTGCTAAATTTTGTAGGTTGTTACTTCTTAAATAATAGATGCTCGCTTGGAAATGGTTTTTCAAAATTTTAATTAATTTAATTAATTGAAGTTTTAATGCTTTCTTCGATAATTTCGGTGCATATTATCACGTAAAAACTTTTTTTTATATCGTTTAAAATTTTTTTTAAAAAAATAAAGTTTCATAACGATAACAGTTTTATTTTCCTAACCATTTTTCTCCATTTTGTGTCTTCGCGCAGCACAGCCAATTCTGACTTTTGTGCCATAAAAATGTAGATCAGCCAACCATTTTTAATAAATTTTTAAGTATATTTTACCTATTTAAGTATTTTTTACCGATTCTCCTTTAATTTTTTAAATATATAATAAAACATTAGTTTGGATGGATAGAAAGCGAATATTGAGTATTTGTTCAGAATTGAAAAAAACAACAACATTGAATTAAATGTACTGGATTATGTCTAATTTCAATGATAAATAAACAATTCGTATTAATCAGAATTCAGAATCTATCATTTCATATTAATCAAAACTAATTAAAAAAAGAGAGAATTAAAATAATCAATTTTCAATAAAATTAAAGCAAAAATAAATTGTTTCACCCAGTTTTCACAACATATATAAAATAAACAAACATCCCAAATGATCAAGAACATAGAATTTTGACTCTTAGAATTTGACATAGAATTTTTTTTTAAATAATTTCGTATGGTAAAAGGTTGCTTCCTGAATTAAGATGAATCAGTCGGGGGAAATCAATAGTAATAAAAATGTTACACGTTCTTAAATTCTCACTGCTTTTTTTTTTCAAAAAAATTCAAACTAGTTATTTTGTTGCCTATGTTTCTATATTTTTATTATTAGTGATATTTCTGCCGTTATTTGATATAAAAACATACTTATGTCTAAATACTTTTATTTTTTAAAAACTCAACAACACAAATTTGTTTTGCAACATTATTCTGAGATTTTCGTTCAGTTTATTCAGTGTGGTCTGACTCTTCAGCCAGCAGCTAATAAATTCTTTTTTTTTCCTCCTTTTTTTGGTAAACCTGGCATGTCGCTAGTAACCATAGGAAATCCTTTTTCCCTTCTCCATCTTTGCTACGACGAGAACAGAATTTCCTTTATTTCAAGATTTTTATAGAAATAATCGGAAGTGGCATTCTCTTCTGCTTGATATTTGTATGTGTGATTGGAAAAAAATCTTATAGCAGCGGTTCCCAAAGTGTGGACCACAACCTACTAGTGTTAGTCGCGAGGTAATTCTTGAAGAGTTGTGACAAGATCGCGAATTCCACAATTTGCAAAAATATGAAATGGGCTAAATATATTCATCAAGCCATATAGTAGCAACATGACAGAAAACACACACATTCAATACGTAAATAAAGGCCTCGTGTTAGCTCAGTTCTCACGCACCAATTTAGAAATTCCTTCTTGCTAAGACCGTCCAATTTAATTTGTATAAATTTTGAAGCAATTTGTTATCATTTATGTAAACAATTATTATACTTCATATAAATGATTCGTTTCTTCATAAAAAAATCCTCGTCATCTGACCGCGGTTCAAAATTACGAGGTCCGTCCCAAAATAGCCCTCGTGTTGCTTCAAACGGGACGTTAATATAACTAAACTAAACTAAACATAAAAAATCCTTTTTGACATATATCTTTCAGAAAAAACGTGTGCCTTTCGTAAAAAAAAAAAAAAAAATAATTCATGGCGCAGAAAATGATATCAGCCGTTGCAGATTCGTTCTCAGAAAGTGGATTGGAATACTTAAAAGTGTCGGAATTTTTGCCTTATAATGTTCCTTCCCCCCCCCCCCCCCCACCTCCTTAAGTACCTTTAATAAATTTGAATAAACGTATACACTGCTTAGAATCGTTTAAAAATATGTGAAAGTTATATAAAATATCACACAGCAATTAAATGAACATCATTCAATTGCTGTGCATATATAATGAAATGTGTGCGTACTATGAAATAAAAGCAGATGTAAAAATTTTGCCTCAGGGTTACGTCCGAAGTAATTTTATCATAATTACTACTGGAACACAAACACGAGAGTAAAGATTTGATGAAGAATAAAATCGGTTTGAATTTAAAATTAATTAAAATCCTTGAAATTAAAGAAAAAAAATTACAATAATTAAACAAACTTCATTTTTACATGTCCACGTTTAAATAATTAATTAATAACCAAATTTTTGTCTTACCTTTTGTTATTTTGAAAGTTTAAAATAGCACAGTTAACCTAGAAATGAACTCCACAATGCTATATCAAATTTCATATCGCAACTGGTAATCGTTCAGAAGCATTTGAGATGGGCAGACAAGCTGATACATGCATTTTCTGCTTTTTATTATAGACTAACTGCCTCTGACGACTAGCTGGTCCGTTGAGAATATTTGTTATATTTTTTCTTTACTTCCTGTTGTAATTTCCTTGTTTATAATTTGGCTAAATAATTTATTACACATTAAAGCCGGGTATATTTTAATTGTCTCTTTTATATGTTCTGTTTATTGTGCACATGAATCTTTATAATGGAAATCAATCCCATGACATCATGAAGCTATTAAAAGCATAAATATCTGGTTCATCTATTTTCAAAATTGCGCAGTTTTGTAATTTCACTTTTTTTATCCATCTCATAGTAAACTACACAAATACTAGATAAAACTCTTCTTTAACTTACAACAAGGCCAGAAAATCCCGCACTCAATTGATGGAACTATGAAAACGATTTGAACTTCAGGGCAGTAATGTAATATATTGTTGGAAATTAGGTGGGGGGGGGGGAAATCATTTAAAAAAATTTCTAAAAGGCAGCAAAAAATTCGCAAGACTTTTAAATTGGTATCAACAAAAAGCTAATTTTTAAAATTTTGAAAAGGTGCAAAATTCATTATTCTGCGATAATAGATTTGAAAGCTATGACAGAAAAATTCCAAAATTCAGCTTAATTTTTAATTAATTATTGTTTTAATTAAAATTTTTAAAAATTGCTCCGAGCTGCACATTTTCATTCTTCAATTGAGCCAAATTTGTTAACTATAGGGAAAACTGTTTGGCCTATAAAGTGCTAACACACACACACACAAAAACACATTTATCTTTATTGTCAGTAAAGATTTTGGGGGGGGGGGGATTAAACTAAAATTCCTTCTTTTTTCCTCTTATTCCCATTGCTTACTGAATTCAAGAGTGCTCGGATTAAAACTCGATATATCTGGTGACTGATTCTGAAGTGATTGAACGGTTATGAAAATATTTGGGCAATAATAGACAATTAAATAGTCTTTAAACTATCAGCGAATTGCAGTATCTGCGCCTCAGGAGAAATCGAGAGCTATTTTTATTGAAAATCAAATCAAATCATAATACATCATAAAAAATTATAATCACATGACAAACATAAGAGCATCTGAACATTTTACATTATACCATGATGTCAGATTTTTTTCCCCTTTCAGCAAAATATGCAACGTATTCCAAAATTGTATTGGCGAACTAAAGATACAGTATTGAGAAAAAAGAGTATATTGATAATTTATAAAACTGGCTGTTAGATGGCAACTTGCAAAGACAAAATTATATTCTATGTTTACCACATAATCCTTCAATTAAAGATGGGTTTTAAATACATAAGACAGATGCTTATAATGCAATTGTGTTAAAAAAATTTTAAATCTTGCCAAGCCAAAGAACTGGAAGAAATAACTGCCACAAGTTTAAATAATTAAACATAAAAATTAAAATAAAATATACTTTGAAATCTCATCTAATATCTAGAAAGACAGTTACATTTAAATTTCTATTGCAATTTATTCATTTGTCAATTATGTTTCCAGTTTCAAGAATACCTTATTATTATTATTTCTAAAATGGAAAATTTGCGATTTTTAGCAGCAAAAGCTGTCACTCCCTAATGCCAACATGAAGAATACATCTATAAGTACAAGTATAACTAAATCAAATAAATACACTTGCAAAAGCAAAAATTTAAAATTTATATAATTTAACATATTCTGTATTAAAATACCAAATTAATCAAGCAGGAAAATGACTGAGGAAAATAGACTTCTGGAATCAAAAAATATTAGTGGAAAAGGTAAACTTTCATCACTTCCGATTCTTGAAATTTTCATTAAATGAAAACAATCAGTATAATTATTTCATCCCAGAAGCATGAGTAAAGATGTTCTTTTTATGTTTTTAATATATTATTAGTTTAATTTAAAATGTCAAACTAAATAAATTAGAAGCAATACTGATTAAAGCAGACTTAGCAAGAATAAGACCAGGCAATGATGAATACCTTCCCTGGCTCAAACGCCTCGTTCTTAAAACATTATTTTTATTCATGATAACAATTATAAAAGATATCTTAACATGTTGTTTGCAAAACGATTTTTAATTCTTTTTTAATTATTATGTTTACCGTAGTGACAAAAGTTGATTCCCTAGTTTTCAAGGGGTATTTTTTCAATAATTAACATTAAATATTTTTGAATTAAATTTTGGAAACGTACTTCGTCTATGAGGAAAATGGTATATTTTCTGAAGTTTTCTTGTGGAAAAGAAAGGAATTCTTTATTCGTAATCGGAATTTACAAATTAAAATTAAGAATTTTATTTATTTAGAAAAGGCATTTTTCTTCTACAGATATGAATATGAATATATATATATATATTATGCAGAACTCTGGCGGTATTCTTTTCTTTTTTTAATTAGCGTAATTAAGGTATAAACATATTGCTCGTAAAAGGCCGATCACACCGCAAAATTCACATTATATCAAACTTGTGATTGTTATTTTTAAATAAGCACATTTTTCTTTTTAAAAGAAAAGCAAATCATACAAATTCTCAAAAATGAATAAATCTTTCAAAAGAACGGAACCAAGGTCACAAATATCTTTTTCCTGTGCGTTAAAAGACAGCAATTTCTGAACCAGAACAGTACACTTGTTCTGATGAAACACATTTGAAATCGCTATCAGAAAAGGAATCACGACATCTATTGTCTTCCTGCAACATATCATTCCCTTCGAAAAATATATCTATGTATAATGATATATAGATGCAAAAAATAAAGGAAATATGGGAGCAGATAATAATAATAAAAAACCAGGTGCTGGGACATCGGGGCGCCTAGCATAACCACCTGTCGGAAGCGAAACTGTTATTTAGTGGGAGTGCGTTCAGGAATCGTGAGAATCGGCTCGCCACTTTTCCGCGGCGCCAGCCTGACCACCAGATGGCGCGTGGCTGATTTCATCTCATTTCCAAAAAAGTCGTTTGGCGACGCAACTCTCAGACGAAACTTTTCTTCTCGTCCGCTCATTAATTTTCTCGGGAGGGTAGAAAAGGGCAGAAAGAATATCAAAGATGATGTCCAAAAATTGAGGCTCAGTCGTGATGCTTATGATTAATACCTGCGCTTTTTTTACCCTCCCAGTGTTTTTCTCTTTAAATTCTGAAACAGATATAATGGATGAATTATAGGATATTTTTGTATACAAAAAAATTTGTTAATCGAAATTTTCTTCACAAAACTTCGTTCTTATTTTTCTTTTAAAGTTAACATTTTCTTTTTAGAATTGTATATTATTGTTATCAGAGGATATTTAATCCAGAGATGATCCGTTCGTTTAATTTTTGATTCAAAAGTTCTGATAGGATATATATTTTTTTTATTTCAGATTACTACGTTATCAGGAATCGTTATTTTAATAAAAATTTCGTATTATATATGCAATAAGAAATGTTAGTTTCTAAATATTTACTTAAATTATGTATTAAGTTCTTAAAAAATAGAACTTTTATTTTGTTAAAAAATTCATACATCTAATGAAGTATCTAAAACTTATCTTTCTAAATCCCTAAGTTTGCTAGTATTTAACAATTTTATTCATTCAAGACATTAGGTACAGGCAAAAATTTTTTTACACCGGATTAATGAACAATTGATATTGCTTTACGCATATAAAAAAAAAAAAAAAAAAAAAAAAACCGAAGTTGAGGAAAATTATATGGTTGTATCTTTCCCACACGTTGGCGTTCACAGAAGCAGCTCATCTTCTATGTCAGCTAAGTTACTACAGAATAACATGGCGTTTAGTCTGTTAATGGTGCGTAGTCTTACTATTCTCCTAAAAAATAAAATTGTATTGATGTGAGTTATGAAATTTACCTCAAATATACTGGGAAAGTAAAAATGTGCATCTTAGCACGCTTTCTTTCAAAAAATTTTAATTTTGGAGTAACTAACTTGAAAATAACTTTGAACTTTAATCGCAAAAATTTTTTAATTTTTAAAACGTTGCAAATTACTTATTTAATAACAATACAAAATATCGGCAATTTTTTTTTCGTAGCAATTTTTTAAACAATTTTTGAAATTATTTTTATGCAAATGCTTGCTATTATGCCTTTTATTACTACAATGAAATTTAGACCATTATTATAGCTTCTACAGTTTTTTAATCACGTGTTTGTCTTCCGCTGATGAAAAGCAGCGAAGATTTGGTTTATATTTTCATATTCTTTGGCAAAGTCATTACGAATTTTTATTTTATCTTATTTTGTTAAATTTTTTGTAAAATTAAAAAAAAAAATTACGCTTTCTAGGTAAATGCCTCATTATAAAACTAAACTTTTATAAAAAAATCCCTAGAGGGAAAATGTTTTACATATTTCTCTTGTGAGAGTTCTCGTTGTTTTCTTTGTTCTATAATTCTTGTTGGGATTTCAATATAAGTAACGAAATGAAAAGAATGACGGAAATGGGCTGAATGTACTATTTTTTAAATACATTTTAATGATATATATTTTAATGATATATTTTATACCTTCTCAATAATTTCCCTACAAATACAAATAGTGAAGATTGTTTTTGAGAATAAATATTGGAGAATGTTTTTGAGAATAAATATTGAAAAATGTTACTGCGACTTCGAAATTGTTTCTTCTTTTAGGTCATAATGCCTAATTTAATATTTTTAACGAATGTGATTTTAATAAAGATGATTTGTTGAATAACACGATCAAAAATATAAAAATTTAATCTTTGTTTCGCATTGTCAGCAATTATTATTTTAAAATATGCATGAAATTTTTAATACATTTTCAGGTTGGAATATATTAAGATAAAATATATTTTATAAACGGATCAGTTTGTCGCCAATCTTATATAAAAAAGTGTAATGCTTCTTTTAACAGTTTTCTATTCTTACAGCTTTTTAAGATTGATGATGGCAGTTTTTTATAAGTCGTTTAGTGCATTTGATATTAAAAAGGCATTTATTTGAAAAAGCTATTTATTTACGTGTATGTGTCGTCTGTTGAGGTTTAAGTTAAATAGATTCTTACTTTCAATTACATGATGTTTACATTATTTAGGTTCAAAAGTTTAATTGATATATTATAGCTAAAACTTTGTCATATTATATTTGACAAATATTTCAAATTTTGCTCCCAAAAAAGTGAAGTATGAGGAAGGTTTTAATAAAATTTCATGAAAATTGATGAAATAAATTTTTTTGTTATTAAAAGATATGAAAATATTTTATCACAGGAAAGCCGAATATATCAATCATAAATAAAAAAAAAATTATGAATTCTGAAACAAATTGAAAAAAAATATTAATAAAATTAATAGTTTATTTAAAAAATCAATGCTAATAATGACCGTTTTAAAATTTTTGTTCAATAAAATAAATTTAATTTTTTAGCAAATTTCCAGTAAAGAAAAATAAAAGTTGTTCTTTTATCAGAATTAATAATCAAATTATACCAGTATTGCAGAACACCTTTGTTACGCAAGTTATCTAAGCTTTTTGTTTGATTTTGTGCATTGCTGATCAGCTTTTTGTTTGTAGATAAACGAAGTTAAAATTCAAATAACGTGCATTATCTTTTGCTGTTTTTTCATTGTTATAATAGAGAATAGCCATAGATCAGTGATTGTTAATGATAGTTTTTAGTAAATGTCCGTTATTATTTTAACAGAATTTTTTCCTTAGTTTTGTATGGAACGATTTTTTTTAAATTATAAAGTGATTTTATTTGTTATTTATTTTTAATGCAAATTAAAGAATATATTCAATTTTTAACTGACGCTGGCTTTAAAAATAATGCTTTATGAGCAGACGATTATTATTATTTGTATTAAATTCTTTTTATAAAAAATGGTAAAATTCTTGCATTCTTTATTTTTCTTTAAAAATAACAAGTGTAACGTTTGCAGATTATTGATATGCTAAAGTAATTATTTTACTGTATTATGTAATTCAAATAATTTGTTATAATAATGTTTTAATCGGAAAGCTTTAGACAATTCTGCTATTAATACAAGAAATAATTGAAACAGGAAAATCTTTCACACAGTATACTAATAAAATCAGGCCTTATCCATTAAGAAGGAAGCCAATTGGACTTTGCGTGTTTATCTTTTAAGTATTTACTACGCATAATTAGTAATTTTTCTGCATACAGAATGAAAATTACTGTATTGCTAAAACCGAAAATTTTGTAATATTAGGCATAGCTCACATATATGCTGTTATTTTGAAAAATCACAATAAAATTCATGACTGCAAATATGACATACACCCATTTCAGATGTCCTGAACTATATGGGTGAAACGGATGATAAAAGAAAGTAAGTTATAATAATTATTAGTCGTTGGTTATAATCACAGTTTTTTAATTTCAGAAATTTATGACCACAGCTTTAAAAAAAAAATGCCGATTATGATTTTTTAACATTAAGAATTCTAATCTTTACTATAACTACTTTTCGAATATTTGTATCGAAGATAAAGTATGAATAGGTAAGAATTTAAAGTTTTTGTTTATACTCTTTAAGTGTATATTATTTGTGTAATTGTATATGTAATTTATTAATCAATTTTTTCTTAGATAAATAGTTCTTTTTATCGCTTTTGCAAAGTTTAAGTTAACAATTTTTCCTTAGATGAGTAGTTATTTTTATCGTTTTTTGGAACTTTCTTTAATGATAAAATTATTGCAGTGATACTTTATTTCCTGTTTTTTAAATTATATTTTACATACTCTAATAGTAATAATGCTACATGGATGTCATATTTGATTCATTTCAAAATTATTATTATTAGAATGTTAAGAAAATTAATTTTATCCTTGTTGAAATGAGCTGAGAGTTGTCTTTATTGATATTGTTATCTTGATATTTTTATTCAAGTAACAAACTTGATTTAGAAGATCCAGCTTTTATAATTTTACCTTTTTACCACTTCGGGATACTAGATTTTTGGTAAATCATCACATTTTAGATTGCACTGAGATTGATAAAAAACAAACATTTTGGAATTAGACCTAATTTTAAACAATTTCTTGAGTTAAATTATAATTCCTCTACCTTAAACCACTCTTACTGATGAAATCTTTATATTTTAAGTTTTTACAGTAATTATTTTCTGTTTTCACTAAAGTCATCAAACTGCTACCTAATTAGAAACTACATATACCTTTGATAGCCAAACCTTAACTGCTTTATAAGTTTCTTTTCGCATAATATTCTTCAGATTCTCGAAAAGCTTTCCTGTTGAGGAAAAGTGTATTGACATTGCCACACAAAGGAATATCTTAATCAGGATCGAATTACTGGATGAAATTCGGAACGTGGTACTCATATTACGATAATAAATCTGTATCGGTATTGGATCTAATGTTTCTATGGGAAGATGATACTTTTTTATACGCATGGTGGATTTTTTATATTGTATCGAGAAATTGAATTGATCCTTCTTCCAATAATTTGCTGAACATAACAGGATGCCATTATAGACTAAGAAAATTTTAACAATCTGTGTACAAATTTCTGAGGTTATAATTGAAAATAAATTAAAAAACACTGGAAATTTAAAAAAAATGGCAATGAACCTGACATAATTATTTGAATTTTACGACGGTACAAATAATTTTTCTGTATATAATATAATTAATGAGCTAATTATCACAAAACTTGAAAGTTGTGTAGCCAAACAACAGCAATGGTAAATCATAAGTAGAAAGATAATTTTTAATGCTTTAGAGAATAATAATGGATATCTCAAGAATACTCAGTTGTTTTCCTCTAATAATTTTAAAATATTAGTATGTGACAAATCCACACACTAATATAATCCTAGATAATTTTAAAATATTAAAGTGTGATAGATTTAAATCCAAATAATTTTATATCTGCTACAAATGGTATTCTCCCATGAAAATCTAAACATGAAACACGTTTGATTATTTTTTTATATCTAATAGTGTGAATGTAGCTAGCTGACTTTTTAATCAACGTTTATTCGATATAATTGTTATTCTTTATAAATAATTTATTTCAGTCTCTAAAATAACAATCAATTGGACATCTAAGGGAATATCAGATAATAAATAAAAGCAATTAATGAGATACAAATAATTATGAACCAGAATTTTGTAAAGCTATATTTTTCAATCTATAAGAAAAACTGTTACATTTTTTAAAAAAAATGTATCTTGTGTTTTATCTTAAAAGAGAAAATTTTGTCGTTGAAAGGTTTTAAACTCTTCCGAGAAGTCTAAAAAATTTAAGGTAATTTTACCAAAATGAAAATATTATACCTCAATTATAGGCTTAATCTAAACTTAAAACATCGATTTTTTTTTAAAAATTATATCTGTCAAAATATAGTTAGCATTAAGACCGAAAGCTATCTAGGTTTCTCATAAATCAAAAGTCGAATTCGGACAGAAACTAGGAAATATAAAGTTCAGAAAGTAAAAAGAAACTTCAGTTTTAAATGTAAAAATTTGCCTCAACATAAATTGAAATTCTTAAATATAGTTAGACAAATGTGAACTTAAGATTAGAATATTAGAATTTATACGAAAAAAAAATGTAACATAACTTTGATAATTTTTATATATTTTAATATTTTTACTATATTTAAATATTACTTTAGTGCATATTTAAATATTTTTTTAGTCGAATATCAAAACAAAATAGTAAAACATAATTTTTGAGGTAGTGTCGCCATCTAGGTTTATCATTTGAAAAAAAAATCATTTTGTCTGGTATCCTTCTTTTCACTGCCCCCCAAATTGTTAGTCATTTTATTAAACTAATAATAATAAAATGTATTAATATTACGAGTTTAATATCTATTTCAATAATATTTTAAACATTTAAAAAAAAGTCTAGTGTTTATTCCTGTAATGAAATAGTTGTAACCTTGTGCTTCTCCTTTATTTATTAAAATTTTTTTTTTTTGCATTAAAGTGTTGATCAGAAATTCATTAACTCCAGGCAGTAATAATAAATATTCAGTAAAGTATCAAATAGTGCGGAACGGAATAATAATACTCAGTGGGCAATTCCGCCCTCTCACGATTGTTTACTGTAGTAAAAAGCGCTGAAAATGGTTTCGGACCATTTAGCAATGTGGTGGAAGGGGTATATGTAAGAAAACGCTTCATCACCTTCCAATGTCTCGTTTTAATCAAAGAATTTTCAAATAATGAGAAGAATTGACGTTTTCTTATAATTTCGGGTCTCCAGTTTTTAAGGTAAGACTCTTTTCATAAGCATTAAAAACCACTCCAATCTGCAAATATTGCAAGATACCGCATTTTTTTAAAATTTCAGTTGGCTGTTATTTTTTAGTCAATTTTGAGAATTTTAATCGAAGCAATACTTGTTGAATGAATAAGAGAGATGGTGTTCTGTGACAATTCTGTATGGTGTTATTCAGCGTTTTATGACAACTGGTGCGTGGTATTACATTGTGCCAAAAATCCTTTACCTAATGGATACCCTGTTTATGTTATGATATGCCTTGGTATTCTACCAGAGAGGGATCTTAATTATTTCTAATGAGTGATCTAGAAGCCAGGATCTGTTCAAAGCTGCTGTTGATGCTGTTTTATCCGAGCATGAAAAATCAACGATGTAGGGAAATGGTTTGAAATCTCTGAATCCACTTTACAAGAGACACATTTCTACACTCTAATCTTCCGGAGAATCACTCTGGAAAATACTGAAAAAACACCGGCTTCCTCTTGAGAAGAAATTGTTTTTCTCAGCTTCTCAAGATTAAGAACTCTCTGAATATTCTCTGAAGCTAGTCAGACTATTTGATAGAAATTCGAAAGTTGGTGTACAGTTTTACTAAATGCAATCACCTCAAACTGCTTTCAGTAAATCGACAAAAATAGCTAGTGGGGATTGATTGATGTGCTAAACACACCTTATGTCCTTAAATGCACTATTTCCATTTCAGTAAAAAAAAAAAAAAAAAAAAGCACAAGCATAAATCACATGGATTATTTTAACTAAGAGGAAATGTAAAACTATTTTTAAAATTTAAGTGCAAATTTTGAAAAGTACAGAATAATCGGAAAACAAAGCTACATTGTAAAGGAAATCAAATAATAAAGGTGCAAAAGCTTGAGGAAGCACTGGAACACTCAAAAAAGGATGAAACTGCTCTACATCTAAGAATTTTGGAAAAATCCAAATAACGCTAAATAAGTAAATAATAAATAAGTTTTCAAAATTACAAAGGTGGTAATAGATTTAGTTATTCAATTTGCTTTGGTGCAGTTCATAAACAGGTTACGGGTGTGAGAGCTGTGAGAATTTTAGCTTTGTTATCTTAACTTTGTTTAATAATGTCCGTGATTTTAATAATTTGTACTTTAGTTTAGTAGAAATTCGCGAATTTTGGATCAAATTAGATTCATATTTACATTTATGTTCATAGCGTTCATAAAAAACAATGTTTTTACCTCTAATTCGCCACATTTCTGCTCAAACTCATATAATGTCCGTTTCCCCACTCAGAGTGTGGCATTACTCGTTATTTGGGGTAATACCTCGCAAATGAGCGTTTTAGAAGACTGATTTAATTTCATAAAAGGAAATAGCTGGGCAAGAAACGAACTGCTCTCACTTCACACTTAATGGTTTTACTTAGTGAATACTGAAAACTAGCTTGAAAGTTCATTATTGAATTTACTATTATAAAATTCTCTTATGTGCTGGTAAGTCCTTCACTCTCTCTTAATATTTACATAAATAATTAAACAATTACCATATTGAGAAATTTTATTATTTAAATTTATCTAATAATTAATTATTTGTATTCGCATCATATTTTTTACAAGGAAAGCATTCATAGACAAAGTTCCTTCAACCTATGTTGTTTATTTTTTTTTCTATACAAAAATAGATATTTCATCAACACATATTTAAATGCAAAATCCACATCGTAATAAATCAAAGTTTTTTAAACTGAGGAATTGCGACATCGCATGGTATCAACTTAAAAATAATTTGGCTGAATTATATTCCTATTTGGCTTATAGATTATATTCCTAGAAAATTCTTTAATATTTGTAAGTACAAGCGCATGATGACTTAATGAATTTCTTTGAAATTTCTTGGAATTACTTTTTTTATCATTACGCAATGTTTAGACGTATTATTTTATTGCTTTTAGTATAATCAGGTAGAAAATTGGGGTGAAAAGAAAATATAAGAAACTGTTAACTTATGGTTTATTATGACTTGTTTCAAAATTTATAAATCACTGTTATAAATTCTATGTAATTTTGAAATCAATTGTTTTCAAGTTCACTGTTGCGTAACGCTAATGATATACATAAGAAACTAATTAAATTAATTAATTGACTAATTATTGATTCCGAAAATGTTAAAGTGTGTACTGTTATCGATGACACACATAAATGTACAAAATTTCATTTCTGGAAAGTAGATTAAAAATCGATGATAATATTCCCTCTTTATAAACATGATAAATAAAGATATGTAAAAATTAATAAAACCTATAGCTAAATTTGTAAATCATTCGAAATATAGAACTTTTCATTCTAATATAAATCGCTACACAAGAGCAAAGTAAGAATTTTTTTCTCATGGTGATTTTTATTAAGAGATTCTTTTAGGGATTCTTTCTTCTATACGTGTCAATTTGGGAAAGAAGATCTTAGGTATTTTTAAAAAAACGTCCTGCGGAAATTCAAAACTGAGCAATTTTTAGATCTCATATCAGAAATAATTAAATAAAAAGAGGGGGATTTGAATTAGAATATATATCAGGAAATAAAAGAAAATTTAGAATAAAATAAGATGCACTAATTAAGAATAAAAAGTAGGATCGAAATTGAATTAAGAGATATCATTATACACACACGCACACGTACACATACACTTACATAAGCATATACACATTCTCTCACATTCATGTATGTGTTATGTGGATATGATTTTAATTAAAAACAGTTCATAAAATTTCAAGACAATTATTTTTTTTATAAATTTGCTTATAATAAACATTAATTAACACTTCATTTTCTTTTTCCCTTTCAGTCTATAGAATCGAAAATAATTATATGGGGAAATGAAATCTTAAAATTTTTTTATTCGAAAGTGAGTGTATATACACGAAGTGTTTAAAATGTCCTTTATTAAACTACTATTTATCTTTACACAATCGATAGAGCCAATCATGCTTAAGTGATATTCGTAAAATAATGCTCAATAATTTAGGTTGGAATCCATTGCACATCATATAGGACAAAAGAGACGATATCAATATACAATGTAAAGTAACATGAAGTTAACTGTTAAATGACACACTTAATTATTTTTTTCTTGACTATGTAATCACGTGAATTAATTTTGTTGTAAATTATTTATATTTTATTGAACCGCTTAAGACTATGATTCCTTTACTCTAACCCTAAAGATATAAATAATCCAAAAATATCAATTGGTGATATTTAGCAGAGCATGATGGCAAACACTGCGTAAATATTTTAATGTCATTTTATTATTTCGGGCTACAAAAGACTTATCGAATTCTTGAAAACTATGAGTAATAACTTCGCATTCGATGTCGAGATTAAAGCTAACAGTGAATAAACTGTACTTTAGATTAAATAATTTATTGCTCGGAACGATTGTAAACTTTGAGCGATAGTCCATAATTAAATTTTGAATGCTTATTTTGCATTTAATTCATTTATTCAACTAGATTTTATCTATATTCATTTATAGTTTTAATTTTATGTTTCATATTTGCTTCTAAATATATTTGGTTCTGCATCTTCTTACTCCATATCTCTTCACTGAAAATACTTAGTTCCACAGTAGAATTTTTTTCAAACTATTACAAACAAAATTGAAAACTAGAAAGAATGTGCTCATGCGTATGCAGGTAATGACTTCATTTCAATACCGCAATGGTACCTTTCCCTAGTCTGAACCAAAACAATTACCTTTTCTAAAATTTTTTTTGAAGAAGTCAATGACTGACATTTTGAGATAATGAATACCAACGAACATCATACATAAACAAATATTTCCTTTTTTACTGTATAAATACTTATTTTAATTATTACTTTGAGTTTATGTAAATCAGATGAGTGACATTGATAATACGCTACTTTCACAATGTCAATTTTGAACAGAATGTAACAACTAAACACTTCCAACGTTTGTTTGTTGACGAAAGTTAGATTACCTCACCGTCAGTCACACTGCTCTTGTTTAGTCTTGCTCAAAAATAAATTTATGAGCTAAATCGATTGAGTTTTGCACTGGTTGAATAATTTGGGAAGTAATTTAACTGTGAAGGTGAAGATTATTCATTGTTCTGGAATCTATTTGTTGCGTAAAAGCAAAAAATATGTTGTGACGATTGATTGTTAATATCGTTTCTGGCGTCTTTGAAATTGTTTTTAGCTAGGAAATGGAAGGGAGAAAAAGGAGTGTAAGTATAGATATTTTTTTTGTTATTCCTAAGATTAAATTTATCTTTCAATGTAAAACATTGTATGAATTGATGAATTTTTTATATATTTCTTTTGTATTTAAAAATACTATCTTCAATTTTTTGAAAAATTTCCTTATTTAGGTTGCATTTGAACTGGAAAATGTAATTGTGACGCTTGTAGGACCCATGAAAGATGAGGCTTCGTTTGTGGGAAAGCTGATGATTGTTGAAGAAGTAATGATTATTATATTTTTATTTATGTTTGTGATTCGAATAGATATAATGGTGCAAAAAGATATCTATTTATATTTGAAATAACCCTTGAACTTAAGTTTTATTAATTGTAAAAAGAAATTTTTATACCCAAATTTATACCTAATCTTATAATTTTTTTCATAAATTCGATAAATAGCTTATTTATATATTATTGGTTGACGAATTTAATTGACTGCATTATATATTATTGGTTTTTAAGAATTTAAT
>JAPMOR010087637.1:32085-59125 GCA_026543865.1 Argiope aurantia
TATATATTATTGGTTTTTAAGAATTTAATTGACTGCATTATATATTACTGGTTTTTAAGAATTTAATTGACAACATTAGAGGCCATGTAAGAGCTGTTAATTTGAAAAGAAGTAAGAATTTTTAATTTGAAAAGCAGCTTACTTTTGTTAAAGAATGAAAAATTTTGTATCTGTACAGCGATTTCTTAATTTTTCTATTTATTTCCTAAATTCAAGTTTTACCACAACCAATTCCAATGGATTGTCAAAAACAGACTACTCTAGTAATATCATTAACATAATATGTTCTTGTCCATTCTGTTATTCCTAAAAATATTTGTCAGGCTGGAACTTTGAAAGAAAATCTTATAAGCAGTTTATTCAATGAATTAAAGATAGATCCCTAATAATACTAAAGGATATAATTGTTAGTATAAGTGTTAGTATAAATATCAAACTAGAGGATTTTGGTGCTAAAGTGTCAAGAATGTGAACAACTTCAAAATAAAGAACATAAAGAAAGAGATAAATCATAATATACGTTTTCAGTGCTTACTCTTAAAAAAATAACAGAAATCTAATCTTTTTAATAAAACATTTAAATTTTCTTCTAATTCTTCTGATTTAAATAATTTTAATTAATTGTAGACCATGACGGCTTAATATTTCAGTTCTCCATTTAAACTAGATAATTTTGATACAAATTGAAAGTTTATTTCATTCTAAATCACTGGAAAATAAGACTAACTTTCCATTTCAATTGCTTATAAGGTTGGAAGGAATTTCGCTTAAGCTATTTCTATTAACAAATTTCTCTTGAGTGATAAATATGCCACAATGCTGATATTGTAATCTGAACAAGCCAAGTTATTGATAGCAAAATTAATGCCAAATATTGGCGTAGTGGTAGATATTTAGTTTGCTGAATTTATTTTAACCACAAAGTTATTCATAATGGAGATAATGGCTTTGTAGCTAAAAATCCTTAATTGATATCACACACAAATAAATGCAATTACTTGTTCTACAATTTGTTTTAAATATTAAAAATGCTCATTGACTATTTTAGAACACAATCGTTGAATGCATGAATTATTCTATATATTTTCTATATTTTAAGAATAAAGATTCTTTATTTTCATTCCATATTAAAGTTTTTAAATTTCTGCTTCTAGGTGAAAGTAGTAAATGTTTTTTTTTTTAAATTTATAAAACTACTCAATGCCCGTGCCAGATGCCGATTCATGATTTCCATGCCAGAACTTGACATCAGCCTTCTAGTTCTTTACATTTGTAGCGTAGGATTCTGACCTGTTTTTGCACAGTTTGCAGTGCCCATTTTGGCTCATTAACATATTATTTGTAATCAGTATGGAATTTAGACATGTGCTGATACAGTAAGACAAGAGTAACATTAAAAAAAATAGTTACACAAGGCTTTAAAATAAGAATAGTTTATCAGTATTTGTATTCATAATAGCCTTTATGCTTATAGAATCTGCTTTGTATTACTTATAATCCCATCGCTTCCCTTTGATCAATAAATATATGTAACAAATAATTTATCCAAACTATTTTGTATCTTTATATGTAAGATAATTTTTATGCCAATAATAATAATAAAAAAAAGCATATATTTTTGTATGTGTTTTAGAATCATGGGCCTGACATAGAATGGCATCCTTTAAGGTTGAAAGCTGATGAAAGTCAAACTAATAGTCCTGAACTTGAAACTTTAGACTGGGAAGATGTATCATCCTCTGTAGGATATAAGGCAAATCATGACGAAAGTATTGGTATAAGACTTCCTTTAGACTATTAAATATCAAAGATTTGTTCTAAAATTATTTATTTTGACTTTAAATAAATTTATAAGCTTGTTGACTTTTCTATTTATGTGCAAATATTCTTTGTTTCATTTTATATTTGTGATATTTTGCATTGCTTTTTGTCAGTGGTCATATAGCTGAGTTCATAGCCAATATGGCAACTTAAACCAACATATTGAATGATTATTTTTATATTAACCACCAATTAATTTTTTGGCATTCTTTGAGAATTATTTAACTAATCTTATGAAATATTGAAAGGGGTAATTTTGGCGGTTTTTCTGATAAGTTTTTAAAATAATTACTATATTTTGCTAATCTATTTTTTAAAAATATTTTGTGATATTATATTAATTCATTTTTATATGTATATAATTAATCTTAAAATATGAATTATATGATTAAACTCTTTTCTAATTGTGACAAAGCATAAAATTATGTGTAATATTATATATAAACTATTTATTTAAAATGAAATTTCTCTATTGAGAATTTAAAATTTACTATTGTTAATTTATAAACTGCTACAGAAAATGAAGAATACATAGTGTTTGATTACATTTCAGTACAGAAAGGATAAAATTTATATTAATGCAAAAACATTCAAGGAATTGGTTATAGTTAATAATTCAAGTCAGAAATGTTTAGAAAATTAAAGGCTGCATACTAGATTACTGTGATATTGTATATTCTGTAGATGTTGACGTTATGGAGAGCTTCATGAAATTATATTAGTCATTTTTAACATGAAGAATTATTAAGTAGAATATCAATTATTCTGGCTTAAAAACTATATAATTAAAAATATATATATGATTAATTTTAAGTATATTGGATTATATTCTGGACTCTTAATAATTTGACACACTTTATATATATCTTTTTACTGTCAGTTTGTGTATCATTGATTATGAAAAAAGAATGTGAACAAAAGTGAGTTTTGAAAATACTATTGATTTATGTGATTGAGTGTTTGATTTGAATGTTACAATTTTATATAAATATCAGGAGTTTGATTAAATAAAGGCAATTTGTTACTTCAAAATTTGTCCTGTTTTGTATAAATAATTACTAATGGGTATATAAATAATAACATAATTATGGATGTATTAGATAGCTTGCATGAATGTCTGTTTTGGGATGGAGAATGCAATAAAAATTATTATTTTATTTATTTACTTGTTACAAATATGATAAAAGATGAAAGAAGTGTTCACTCTTAATTCTCTCGCTGTATATCCCACAATTTCCATAGCCAACGTAAAAGTAGCAAAAATTGTGCAGCTCGCGATTTCCTCGAGGATGCATTTTTCCGTCTGTTTAGCTGTGCAACTTGCAGTTTTCCAGTTCATGGTTTCATTTTGGTTTTTCTAGTTTCATTCAGATCTGGGTTAACAAATAGCATTAGTTGTCCATGGTTATGCAAAATATACAAGCATGTTTGCAGCATTTTGCTGGCTCTTTTCAAAGCTCAAACATGTCTGCCAGGAAATGTTTCCCAATTTTTGAATCTCTTTTGATAAAAGTATGGGTTTATTGTTTATGGTTTGTTTAAAAATCTTGTATCATATCTTTGGATGTTAATCTTTTATTTGCAAAAATAAAAGTATTGCATAATGTTAGTATTTTTATAAATTTTAATAAAATTGTTTATTTTTCAGATGCAGTTGAAATTAAATCTATTAAAATGCCCAATGTCATAAAGTTTGACATTGCTGATTTAAAATCTTATAAAAGAACTGATCTATCTGAAGAACATAAGACAGTTATAACATTTTTGCTGAAAGATGGTACAAATATTCCTTCTTTTCAATTTGATGTATGTGACTTTGGAAAATTCTGTGCTGCCCTTGATAATTATGTTAATTTTAAGAGGTAATTTTCGTGAACCAATATTTTGTTTTTGTATTTTTACATTATATTTTTATATTTTTATTTTTCAAATAATTCATTCTTTAATCCTCCTTACAAATGTGAGTTGTTAGCAAACTTCTTTTAATGATTAATAGTATAATATTATTAACTAATTAGAATTCATTAAATCTGAAAAGCTGTATGTGTATTAAATTTCAGATTTTTTTAGGTTTTCATATCGGCGGATAAAATTGCCATAAATGCATTAGACTTTAATGATCTAAAAATAAATTAAATTTGCTTCTTTATAACAATCTAGTGAAAGCTATTTGCTAAAGAAGTTATTCATACTTCTAACTTTTAAGGAATTGGCTGGCTTGTTTTGAGAATTAATGTAAAGATTTTAAATTTATCAGTTTTATATCTTTTTAATATGTTTATGTTCTTTTTAATTTATGTTAAAAAATTATTTATAAAATTCGTATATATTATCATATATGCATTTCAAAAAAGTTTGCATTTCAAACACATTTGAAAATATAATTTAATTAGCTATAATATATAACTAATTAATGGTTTTCTGTAAAAATTAATGATGGTTTTTCTTAAAATAGTAATTATCTTGACGAATTATATTTTATTAAGAATTATATTAATTGTATGATGTGAATTGGAATTATATTTATTATGCAAATAAGTTTATGGCATTTTATCAAGAGAGTGCAATAATTCATCTATTACTTTTGTACTTAAACATTTCATTTTTACAACAAGTAAATTTATAATTCATTATATACTTTGATATATACTTTCATTATATACTTTACACAATTTTTCAAACTATAAATATATTTTAAAAAATGTATTGTTGGATACATTTAAAACTGTGTTTAAAATTTATGTTTGATTGTCTGTTATTACCATTTTTGTATTCAAATAAGAAAACTTGTTTTATTTCAACTATTGATTCTCTATTGACTGAATTTTATCAACTTAACAAATTTAATTCGACATTTATCATTATCATTTAATTTTTAATTTTATTTGATTATGTATTATTACTTTATAATTTAATTTCATATATTGTTTTCCACAGATCCAAAAAGGAAAGCAATTTGTACTTAACTATTGATCCTAAAGTTGAAGCCCTTGAAAAATCTTTTAGTGAATTGGATTTATTCACAGATAGTAAATCTCACATTATTACAGTAATTATTATTTTCTTTATTTGTTATTAAATTGTATTTAATATGATTAACATTTATAGTTATGAATAAGAAAATAAATGTTTATTGAAATTTTTGTTACAGTAAGAAATAATAAAATTGTTTAAAATGTTCTGAAAATATTTATTTTACCATCCAAATTTCAGTATTCATAGTTTCCAATATATTGCTGTAAGAAATTAATGCTATTTTTTCAGTAATTTAAAAGCAATTTAAAAATGAAATAAGATGAAATTTTTATTTTAAATATTATTCCTTAAAATAATTTCAGTCATATATTTTATATATAAATTGTGTTTGTTTATATTTGTAATATATATATGTTTTGATTGCTATTGAATGTTTTTTTTTCAGTATTTAGCTAAAAAAATAAGAATTTCTGAGTAATTTATCAATCCAAATGATACTTTAAAAAGTGTCATTTATGCATTTTATTTCAATTGATAAGTTAAATTAAACATAGATTTGTGACTTATGTTAATGGGAAATTCATTACTGCATTGAAGAATAGGCGTGTAAGAGATAGAATAACTTATTTTTTAAAAGAAGTTTCCTTATTGAATTTCTCTGTATGCCATCTAATTAGGATTCCTATTAACTACAAAATACTGAGCAGATATTTTTTCTGAGGGGGGGGGCATGCAATTAAGATGTTAGTTGTATTTCGTTGCCTTGTTTGTGATTATTATTGTTTTGCAACATGGACGTTTTGATTATGTGATGATATACTAGTACAATCACCTTGAGAATAAAATAGTTTATATTTCATTATTATTCTTTTTCTGAATTATAATGCATAAGCAATGTTATTTTTTATCATATATTTCATACTAATTGCTGTGTGGTAATTAATAATAAAGTCTTTATATTCTTTCCTGCATATTTTATGTATTCATATTATTTTAAATTAAAACCTGATTAGTGTAACATATTTATTTAATGGCAAATATGGCAATATATAAAAATAAATTATTAGAATATCCATATATTAGTCTAGTTAGAGATATAATATCAATAGTTTTCGTTTATCATTTGTATAATTATATTCTATTGAATAGAAACTGTTTATATGCTAGAATAAGTATAAACCATTGCTGGTGCTATTTTTTCAGAATTTGAGAGTTGATTTTTTAAATATTTTATGTACAAATATTGCAATATTTCATACTATATAATTATAATTTTCTGTATTCAACATTTTTTTAATGTTTAAAATTTTACAAGTGTTAGCAAAATTTTAGTTTTCAATATTTTCCGTAGAACATTTTAAGTTTATTCTCCAATTGAGTTTCTGAGCTTCCATATTAATTTCTTGAATGGCCCTTTGTTAGGTTCTGTTAAATGTTTAAGGTAGTGTAAAAAAACTCGCTGGTGAAAAACTTCTATTAAGTCTTCCATAAGATTTTATTAATTTGCTACTATTCATAGGTAGTTTCACTTCATTTTTATTAATAAACTAAATGTATTCCATTATTTCTTCTTTGTGTAGTTGAACAAATCAATATGCATTCCCAAGTTCTTAAACAATTTTCAATTGGTTCATTTCTAAATAATTTTCAATATACCATTCATTAGCCACATCTTGAAATTAAAGTACTGTCATTTTGAAGGTTTTTATTTATTATTTTTATTTTACATTTTTGAGACATTTTAAGAAATTTAGAAATGTTTGAGTTTTGATATTTTACTATATTGGTTTATTATAATTATATTTATTAATTTTATACTGATTTTCATTATGATTTTTTTCAAATTTTTTTAAATTTAATTTTTTTATAGTTACTTCTATCTTAGAATTTTTAGCATAATTTAAAAGAAATTGCTCATATCTTTACTTTAAATTAAGATATGATAAATTTCTGGCCAAATGCTTTAGGGCTGATGTGCATCATGAGTGTTGTATATTTTTTTTAATCCTTAAAGGATCATACCTTAAAGGGTATTAAAACTTTCTTTAACAGAAAATCCTTCATGATCCATACAACACAGCTATGGGTGGATTTTCTAAAGTAACAAACTATGTCTTGGATTATATGCTGTACAATGGCAGTGAAGCCGATTCCAAGTTTCCTCAGATTGATATCTCTGAAATGATTCCTGGAAACCATTTACAGCTCAATATTGATCACCAAGAAGAGCCTGGTTACGAGTTGATTACTTGCATAGAGTTGCCTCCTAGACCAGCTGTAAATCGTGAAGAACCTGTTACATTGGAAGAATGGAATTCACATCTAGATGCAGAAGGAAGAATAAAAGAATTTGAGTCATTGAAAGCACGTATTTTTAAAGGGGTAAGAATGCAATTGATTTTTTATAATCAGTTACTGGACATGATAAATTAAAGTTGATGGAATGTAAGAGTAGGAATATGGGTATTTTTCAAAAATATGAATACTTACTTATATAATTAATGAAAGCAATTCATTGTTCATACTATTATAGTAGTATTTTTTGAAGAATTCAGTTAATGACATTTCTAAATTATTGCCCTTTTGAGCACAAAGATGTTTAGCTACCATTTTTATTCATTTGGATACATGTTAGTAAATGTTTAATTTATGTTTAGCCATATACTTTTTTAATTGATAAATATTACATTCTACATGTCCTAAAATTAGTCCAATATTATGATGTTTACAGTTATTGAAATTAATTCAGTTCAATTTCAAATGTTTCTTTTATTGGGTGAAAAATAATTTTTCTTATACTGAGGACTTCATATATACTATATCATATTATTTTTAATCTTTATAGATTCTAGCCTTTCTAGTTTCTTTCTAAAAAATTACTTTCTTGGACTTTGAAACATATCTTATAAAGGATTTATTTGTTAAATATTTTTAAAATGACGTTAATTGTAAAAAAATTCTTTACTCATCTTCAAATTGCTGAAAACTTTACTCACTATATTGCTGAAAATAAACTGCTTGCAGATGAATAATAATGGGATTAACTTTTGTAATCTGTTTTAAATAGTCTTTATTATTAGATCCAGTTATGTTTATGTCCTTGCTGAGCTGTTCAGCGTTTAAATCAAACTTATTTTGAATTCATCTTTTGTTTTGACTTTTAATATCTGGATAGGTTAATTTAGACTATATTGCATTTTTTCATAAACAATCCTTTTCCTTTTATTTTTTTCAACTGGGAAGACATACCTTTTCATGCACTTCTTATTATGCTCTTAGATCAGTCTTCAAAGATACTTTAATGAATATTAAATCACTACCAGATTAAAGAATTGTGAAATGAAAATAAATTCAAAATGATTTGAAATGTTGGATTCCATCTTCGCTTATATTATTTTGTTTTTCATCTTAAGTATATTTGTTATTAATTGTTTATGACCTGTATATGATATTATTTGTTTTATATCTGATCCATCAATATCCATTGTTTTAAAGAATTCCTATTAAAAGTAGAATTCTGGAGAATATTATATTCTCACTATTGTTTGCCAATGCAAAAATTGACATTTTCAAGCGCACAATAATTTTTATAAGAGTCTCAAAAATATTTTAGAATGCTTAGTGCAGATTTTACTATTTTTTATTAATATTCTAGAGCCCTCTTTACATCTTAAAATTTCTGAATTGTTTCAGCGATATTTCCTATTAAAATTAGTTTATTTATTATTACATATCACCAATTAAGTCTTTGTATAATGAATCTTTTCAATTAATTTTTGATTTAATTTTATTCTAAACATATTCAGGCATAATAAGCTAGATAGCTGAAATTCCATTGAAAATTTTGCAAAATCATTGATAGGAAAAGCTGGTGTCTGTTTTCTAATTATTGAATTTTAATTTCTTCTATTATTCTTTGTTATGTTTTTTGTGTCAACTTATAGAACTTTAAATTATCTTTTCAATTCTATGGAGCCTATATATTCTTGTTTGATATATGTTTATGTTTTCAGGGCTTATCTAATAATATTCGCAAAGAAGCATGGAAGTATCTTTTGAATGTCTTTCGCCCTGATGTGACAAATAAAGAGAAAGCTGTAATCCAGAATAAAAATAGGTAAGATATTGTATTTATCTTATCATAAAGTTTTAATTTATTTCTTGCTAATATTTTATTTGGTACTAATAACTAATGTATTAATTTCTACAAAGAACATTTAAATCTACCTGATAACTTTTACATGACTTTTTTTATCACGATTGTTGTGCTAATTTTATTATTCAAACTTGTTACCATATTTAAATAAAATGTGTCATTTTTTATTTGTATTTAATTATTTATATTTTAAGTTATAATTAATAATTTGTATTAAAATTATTAATCAATAATTTGTATGTTCTTCTTATATATATATTTCATATAATATCATAAAACAGTATTGTGATGTAGCAGTATTACTTACAAAATAAATATCTGATGATATTTTGCTATTAAGTGTGGAAAGATAATTATCATAAATGGTAGAAACAAAAGCTTGTCTATCATGTTTTGTTTTAATAATTTAAATAAAAAATATTGAAATTTAGTAAAATCTCCATTCTCCCCCGCTTCTGCCTTTCTACTTTTCTGCTAGCCCTGTATTTCATTTTTAATTGAAAGAATCTTTTTGGTGTCAGTTTGAAGTTCTGATAACTTTTGTAAAGTTAATAATTAACTTACAGGCAAATTTAAAAAAAAAAAAAATGCCTTAACAGCAGACTTTCATTATTCAAAAATATTTTTGTTCCAATTTTAGTTTTTGAACTTGTCCTTTAAGAAATTACAAAGTGTTAAATTTTAAAAAGAATTTTTTTCTTATCTATATACATTTAGAATATTTCTTGTTAATGGTAACTGTTCTTTTCTTTCTAGTGAAAGTTATTTTCAGATGAAGTTACAGTGGAAGAGTTTTACTCCTGATCAAGAATCCAGATTTTCAGCTTTAAGAGACAGAAAAAGCCTAATTGGTAAAATATCCATATTTATTTTTATTTCTGAAACTGGCATCATTTTACTCATTTAAATCTTTCTGAAAGTAAAATTAAAAATTGAATTTTGTGATGAATGAGAAATGTTTATTGAATAATTCTTTGAGATATTTCTTAAACTTTTAAAATTATTCTGTAGTGAGTATAAGATTTGAATGCTTAACAATTCTTTTTTTTTCTTTCATATTTAAAAAAAAGTATGCTTGGCAAAAAGTACTTTTGTATTAATTGAAATTTAATCTCTTTCACTTTATTTTCAAATTTTATCGGAGCTGACAGAAAATAAGAGATGCATGGTATATTTAGTAGAATAGCTTAAGGCTTCTATAATAGTTATATGACTGTCAAAATTTGAAGCTTAAAAATGTTTTGCTGAAAAGACCAAGAGAAAGACACCAAGCTACATAGAATATTTAATTGAAAATTTTAGCAAATATTAATCTTGGCGAGCCAGCTAGTCAGCAAGAGCGGCTAGAAACTAATATTAATCACTTATGG
The DNA here is from genome assembly GCA_026543865.1 of Argiope aurantia. Classification (NCBI taxonomy): domain Eukaryota; kingdom Metazoa; phylum Arthropoda; class Arachnida; order Araneae; family Araneidae; genus Argiope; species Argiope aurantia. Next base: position 42,409 of record JAPMOR010087637.1, read on the forward strand.
TTGCACTTTTTAATTTTCACATTTAAAAACTGTTCATTTTTGTTTTAATCAATAATATTGTGGCTACTTACAAAATGTAGTGAATTTAGCAGTTTAATTTAAAATATGCTTTAAAGTTTGATGAGAAATGGAATTAAAGATTATTCACTGTATTTCATGTATTCCGAACAGTAAGTGTCATTCATATAGTTTTTTAAAAAAATAAAGATCAGCGTTAGATTAATTAATACCTCTGAAATTGCTTTGTTAGATTTGTAAATTTTTTTTATATATTAGATTAAAAACTTTTTAATATTGTAATTTGCTGTCAGAGTACACATTAGCAAAAAATAAGATACGATTTTCATCCAGGCATTGAGCTAAAATGGGAACATTGCTATTTTATTGATTTGTTGCATATGAAACATTTTGACTTTTATGCATTATTTTGACAATTGTACTGAGAAATGTGTTTTTATAGGAGAATGAATTTTTAATTGTTTTCTCACATTTTGAATCAAAAAATATTTTGTTTAGTAAACACAATATATAGTAAATATTAATATATAAATATATTTTAAATGATTGCACAATTTTTTTTAATATAAGAATTTTTGTTGTTACAGAAAAAGATGTCAGCAGAACAGACAGAACACATCCATTTTTTGAAGGAGAGAACAATGCTAATATCCAAATGCTGCAAGAAATACTTATGACATACTGCATGTATAATTTTGATTTAGGTTAGTTATTTATTTTAAAATATTTTGTTCTTTATATGATATGATATGTGAAGGCAACTCTTCGCATGAAACGTGAATTATTATAGAGAAGGTGATTTTTAAAAACTTTGATTCCTTTTTCTTTGAGAAAATCTTTCTAACCATTTTTCATCAGAAAAATTGTTTTCCAAAAATAAGAGAAATAAGAATAATTAAAAATAATTAATTCAAGTAAAATCTTTAAATTTAAGATGATTTTTTAGAAACTGATTTTGCATAAAAATATTGAAAAATGTGAAAAAAGCATGTGTACTAAGGAAATTGTTTCAAAATATATGCATAATATTGTTCTTTTGACTTTGCTTGGGAACGAACACTGTTATAGAATAGTGATTGTCAATCGGTTACGTTTTGCATATTTTGTATATATGTAACTTACATATAGTTATTTCCTCTCTTGTTGATTAAGAAAGAATGTGAAAATGAAATGGCGAAATAGTATTTAACTTGTTTTGTTTTTTGTGTTATCATGATGGAACCTCAAAAGTTGTTATATTCTTTATACGGCTAACTCTACATCCTAAATAAGTAGAGAGTTTTTAAAATATTGAGGACCACAGTGACCTGGTTTTAAAGTTGGAGCTTCAAGCCTGAAAGTTTCAAGTTTGAAATCTAAATCCTCTAAAGAATTGTTATTTAAAAGGGCGTAATGCATGTTAAATTTGCAGGGATTAGATGTCTTCTCACTGATGTGATATGGATATTGGGAGAATGGGACACCATTTCAGATATTGACAACAAATCAAAATTACAATGTTTATCCTAAAATAAGCCCTCTAGTTGTTTTGCAATAGGATTTAAATATAGCTAAATTGAACTTAATCTTAAAACTGGATAAATGTTTAAAGTTTTATTATTTTTATTTCTAGGCTACGTTCAAGGAATGAGTGATCTTTTATCACCAATATTGGTTGTAATGCAGGATGAAGTAGATGCCTTTTGGTGTTTTGCTGGATGGTTAAAACTTATTGTGAGTATTGTTCTACAGTTAAGTACCTTGTAATATTTAACTTTTATGGTATGATAGAAATCTACTTTTGCTTATAGGCTTCATCTTCTGTAAATCTTTATTTTCTTTTGTCCTGCAGCAATCCAAAGACTTATAGATTTGGGTCTTCAGGCATTGATTTTTTATTGTTAAATTTTATATCTTGCTTATATTTAAAAATAATAATGGCAGATCTCTAAGTAACTGAAAATTCAATTAAGGGATAACTTCAAAAAAGACTATCAAAACAAATGCATCTTTCGTGATTTCACATGTTGGAAACCAATTTACAAAACCTTGGAATCAGTCGTTCAATAAAAGTAAGGATTGAAATATTGCTAATTGCAATATTACTATTGCAGTATATATTGGAATTCTGTAAATACCATTCCTATGTTTCTTATACAAAATTTATTAATAATAGCTTCAAAAAAATCACCTATTAAATAAATGTTATATTTTTCAATAAAAAAAGATATTAGTTCTACCTAAAAATAGAATATTAAAAAATATTCCATCACTGCATTGACTCGCCCCCCCCTTTTTAAATTCATATTTGAATGTTCAAAATATGATTAGCAAAAATTATCAATCAGCTATTCAAAATTGCATTTTCATTGCCTTCCTCATTGAAAGCAGAATTTATCTTCTAAATGAAGCAGCATGCTTACTTATGGATATAATAAAGTTTAAGATTGAAAAACTTTTTTTTTTTTAAATTAGGCTATATTTAACAAAAATTCCTGAACCATTAACATAATAATTAAATAAAACATAATTTTATCAGTGTAAAAATTATAAATATCATCATAATTTGTTCCTTTTTATATCATATTCATTTTTCTTATTACAACTTAAGTTATTCCATATTTTTTATTCAACCATTTGCTTTGTAAATACATTTTACCTCCTAATTTATGTCCACTAATTATGAAATTTCCAAAAGTACTTTGCTAGCTTCAGAACATATTAAAAGCTAATAAATTCTTTTGTAACTGATTTCCATAATTTGGTAATGGCATTTACATGTAATTGATTTTGGAATCGAACACTGAGCCAGTAACTTCTTATTTTTATGATCAAATATTCAGTTAAATATTTTTTAATACTAACTAAAATCAATTAATACTTACTAAAAGCAATTGTAATTATCACGGATTTCTTAAGTCCTTGATGGACCGATCTGTATAATGTAATAAAGATGAAAATAGAATTAATTATTTCTTTGTTATATGTTTGAAGGCTATTATTCAAGATGCTCTTGTGAGCATGTTACATGTACAGCACAAATTTTGCAAGTAGCTTCAGTGACCTTAATACTTCAATTGAATGTAGAAAAATATTCAATTTTGTCTACTTGACATTCCATTTGAATGGTCTGAAAATCTACACAATGCCGTAAAACTAAAGTAATATCCTTTAGTTCTCTTCTTTCTTTTTCGCTGGGTATTTATTTATTTATGCATGCAATTATAAAAAGAAATTTCACAAGTTATTACTTAACTCAAAATAAAATTGTACAAAATAATTTTTTTGTGTACTTTAAATAATTATTGTTTTTTTTTTCTAGGGGTCAAATTTCGAATTAGAGCAACAAGGTATGAAAAATCAATTACAAGATTTGCATAGATTACTACACTTTGTTGATTCTCAGCTCTGCAGTTATTTAGGTAAATGACATTTTATATATTTGCTTATTTAGAAGAAAACAGTGTGAGAAATATAAATAATAATGGTCTTCATAAGGATGTATAATCATATTTGAGAGACTATTACATTTCTATAAATTGATAGTTTTATACCTTTTCTGAAATGAAGTTTGCTCTATAATAATTCTAACCATGACATTTTCCAGTGTTTTTTACATATTGCATTTAGAGACCTATCTTTATTTATCAGCTTTTTTACATTTTCAATTTTTTTTTTTATGTTTTCATATCTCTCCTGTTTCGCTCCTTTTTTGTGCCTCATTTTGTCTTAATTTTCTTGTTATTGATTATTTTGAATGGAAAGTTATGTTTTAATTTCCGGTTATTGGAAATTAAAGATATATAAGAATTTTGAAGATATATAAATTATATTAAAATCTATTATACTTAGGAGATAAAAAAGAGTGAAGGGCTTAAAATTATAAATTGTTGATAAAACATACAATCTGAGAGCAACATGATACTATCAGCAGATTGCATTAAACAACATGCATTAAGTAAAAATCCTCATAAACACTCCGTCTCAAAATAGTATCTGTGTTGCTTCCAAATGGGACGAAAGCATAGGTACAGATCTCTTGCCAAATTGTGCTAAACAGTAAAAAATTGCCAAATATTAACTAATACAATTTATGCCTTTACAAAATTACACTTTGTTAATTGTGCCATATTAGTTTAACCCTAAACTAAGCCTCTTAAATCCTCTTACAGCACAGATTAAGTAATTAATTATTTTAAGCCTTTTCATGAAATTAAAAGATTAATTACCCATGTTTGGTAGAAGTGAAATGCCCCAAAAAACCACATGACATACAAATTATGTGTACATTTGAATTTAAAAAAGCAAACAATGTAGGTTTTTTTCATATGCAAAATTAGTCAGTGGTTTCTGGACCCTCAGAAACACAGGGTAGGATGGGGGCTTGTGAACTTTATCTTTTATAAGTCCCTAGGGCCAGCCCTTCCTTCTTTCCCCACTCGTAAAATTCATCCATGAATATTATAGAATAATTGATGAAATTTCTTTTACAACTTATTTTCAACACATTCTGGTTGGCTATATTAGGAAAATGTCGATTCAATAACTTCTGTTTCTTTAACAATAGAACTTTGCATTATTTAATAATAGAATTTTCATTTGTTATTTTTTGACATACTGGTTATAAAGAGCTGTGCTAATCAAACTATTACTTCAGATTGGAAATTATTATTATTATTACTTTTTTTTTGCAGAGAAACATGATTCTGGTAACATGTATTTTGCATTCCGCTGGCTGCTTATCCTTTTCAAGAGAGATTTTAAGTTCATGGAAATCATGCGATTGTGGGAGGTAATTTCACAATAATGTTTGTTATTTTGTCAATCATATATAATTTTTTCAAATATATTTAAAATAATTTTTTTTTAAATTTTTAAATAAATTTACTAATTAACTAATTCCATTAACTTTTTTTTTCAAGATAAGATATCTTGATAATAAATATATTTGCATTAAATTAAATTTATAAAATAATTGAATAAATTATTACAGAGAATAATTTATTCAAATTCTTCTCCGACTAAAATAATTAATAAAATAATATTTTAAATAAATTTGTTAAAAAGTGTTTAAAAATTTGATAATTAAAATTCTTATTTGCTAACTAAATTTCTTAATTTTTTTTATTTACCTAGAATTTAATTTTTTTCTTTAGTTCTACTGATAGTTTGTCAAAATGAAACTAATTTTATACATATAAGCTTTATGCCATTTCCTTGCAATAGATATATCTGATTTTTTTACTTTTTGAATCTGCTAAGAAATGTTATATTAATTGAATATCATTTTTTATAGATTTGAGTTTTATGAACATCTAAGTAAATTAGTATTTGGGATAATTTTGATATATTGTGTTATTTTAATGAGACAACTTATGTTTTTCATTGACTAAAAATTATATTTTGAAAATTATTATTTTTATAGGTATTATGGACTGGACTGCCTTGTAAAAATTTTCATCTATTAATATGCATAGCTATATTAGATTCTGAAAAACTGACAATCATGGAAAATGGTTATGGATTAACAGAAATTTTAAAGGTAATTTTTTTTACTATCTATATTAATAATACTATGATTACAGTGTACAATTTTTTTTAATTAATTCTGGAATTACTCTTTAAATCTAATATATCTTTGATGTGCTCTCTGTATTATTAACTTATTTATCTTTATTATTCAAAACTTTACATTTAATATCATATTCAATTTTTTCACTTATTTTTTTGAGGGCAATTTATATATAAAATATGCTAAAAAATTTAACATTTTATACACTGGCTTAAAGAAAATCATATATCCAGCCATCTCTTTTAAAAAGTTCAAATTGATTTACATATATCTCTGCAAATATTTAACAGCTGAGCATTTAGTGTATGGAATTATTTTATTCAGTTTAACAGATAAGTAACTATCCCAAATAATTCCAGAAATTTTATTTGTTTTTCAATATGAAAAAGACTTAAATTAAGCATGTTTTATCTTGAAATTTCATGCTATATCAGTAAGGCTGTAAAGACTGAACATTTCTTTGGCATTAAATCTTCCAAATGGTTTTATAAATTCTGAGGCACTCTTCTGTTTGTCAACAAAGGGCAATCTCTACTTTTGAATCATCAGATGAGTCAGTCAACTACTCATCTTTCTAGAGCATACCATGCTTATTCTATAGAATTTAAGTTTTATGGAAATATTTTCCTTGTCATATACTTCATGCCCTACTCTCAAATTCAGTTTCCAAGGAGTATTACTTCAGAAAAGGAGTATTACAAATTTACATGCAGGATTATTCGTGTCGAAGTTGTTAAATTCGAAATTGTGCAAAAAGTTTGTATAATTTCCCATATTACATTTCTTTATTTAAAGATATGCCATTAATTGATTCCAGACAGAATCTTGACTCATCTGTGGACCTAAATGCCTTCCATGCTATTTAATTGCAGTTTTTTTTCTTCTTTGAGTTAATTTATCTCTAACAAAAGGTCTGCATGCTTATGAACCATATTGATAATAGTAGTTTCATAGATTTTCTGTCAAGACTTATGATACATTATTAATCAACATTATTGCATAAATAATAACCTTGAAAGTCCTGAGCAATAAGGCAGATTTGATTTTAGAAAATAAGATGCAGTGTCAAAAACAAATTTTTGAAATCCTTAAAATATTCAAAGAACTTGCTATCTGAACATGTTTATTTGTTGTGGTATTACTTATGCTGTCTGAACTTATTCATACATTTTGCTATTGTGAATTTATATTCCAATCAACGTACCATACTATTTATATCAGGCATATAATTAACATTTTCTTTTGTTTAATTTTCTGGGATAGCCTTCCCTCTCTCTCTTCATGTAATGGTTGCTTCAACCCCTTGCTTTATTGTAAGAAGACCTTGTTTCTTTTGATACTTAACTTAAGTGTATCAAGGAATTTTTAATTATATCATATACTGTAGACCTTGTCTAATTTGTACATTTTAAAATCAAATTTGATGTAAATTTGAAATTTTTTTTTGTCCCTTGAATTTCCCTTTGACATAGTGTGAAAATATTGTTATAGTTAGATATGACCATATTGTAGATGAGTAATTTTTATGGCCTTTATTTTACTTGAAGATTTTATTACTACATAAGGTAATCAATAATAATAATAAAAACAGTTAAAAATATCGACTTAAATAGTTTCAAGAAACATTGTTAATATTTTTTTTATTTTGAAGTTTTATTGTAGAGTTATTTTTTGTCCGTATTACTGTTTATTAAAATTAATTATTTAAATTATGTAAGTTTGTTTAGTTATAATTAATATTTATTAAAACTGCTCACAGTTTATTACTAGTCATTTGAAGCTACTAACTGATTAGCTGAAGATATTGGTTACATCTGATTTCATACAAATAATTTAGATATAATGTCATGTCAAACTATCGGACATTAAAGCCATTTTATTTTAATTGTCTTATATATGTACTCTTCATTGTGTGCAAAACTGTTTCAGTAGAAAACTATTTCATTTTAATTCTATTAGAAATATAAATGTCCCATTCATCTGTCTCCTAATTTTACCAGTATTGTCACTTTTTTTTTGTCTTCTACATTAAGCAGATATTAAACAAAATCCTTCTTTAGCTTTTAACAATGGAAGAAAATCATATGATTAAATATTTAATGAAACAATGAATTTCAAGGCAACAATGTAATGCATTGTTGGAAATTTGGCAAAATACATATATATTTTTTAAATGACAATATTCAAGAAAAATTTGTACAATTATTAAACTGGTATCATTAAAAAGACAATGATTTTAATTTTGAAATAGTGTAAAATTCAGTTTTGTATAGTTATATTTTTGGAAGAAATTGCAGAAAAACACTGAAATACAGCTTAATTTATAATTAAATTTCAAGAAATTTTCTCTGAGGTATACATTCCTACATACTAAGCGATATATGCACCAAATTTCGTAGTTGTAGGCCTAACAATCTGGCCTGTGGAGCACTACCAATACACACACACTTTTATTAAATGAGTAGTAGAGATGAGTCATTTATTAAGACTGTTTTAAAACCAAAAAAGGATTAAAATTTATCATTTTTAAACCTATATTTTCTTGTATTGATTTTTTATTGTTGCCATGTCAACTTTGAATTAATTTTATAATACCAATAAATATGAAGGATTTGCTTAGTAACTGAATGGTTAGAATAAAAAAAAAAAAGAGTTTGTTTTGATAGACTTTCATTCTATCTTCATATGTAATTCTATTTTGTGCAGAAGTTTTAATTTTGTGTGAATTTTTTGTAGCATGTCAATGAAATGTCCTACAAAATAAATTTAGAAGAAACACTGTGTAAGGCAGAAGCTATATATCTTCAGATTAAGAACAGCAAATATCGTTCTGATGTAGTTGAAGCAATTCTTGGTCTTGATCCTTTGCCAGTAGAAGAAAAACCTGCTATTAAATCAAAAGATTCACCATCTAGTTGCAAGAATGGTGCTGCAGTTTTTGCCTCAAAAAAGAACTCTGAAGTAAATGAAAGCACTGACACCATTGATGAATATGTTGATCTGGATCAGAACTATCCGACATTGTTCGATCTTCCATACTGAATTTGAAATGTTACGTTTCATGCATAGTGTGCCTATGAACAAGTGCTCAGGAATTTTAATAATGCTCGGTGACTGATCCTGATCTGTGAATATTTTGTATATTTAATTTTTTTGTTGTACATGATTTAAATATTATTGCATCTGCTTTCGTAAAATTAGTGTAAATATTTATAAATGAGGTGAATATTACATATTTTATGAAACAAGTTTTTTTAAAAAAAATATCTTAAAGTGCTATTATTAAGCCTCATGAATATGATGGAAAAATGAAGTATTATGTGAAAGAATAATTTTTTAATTGGTATTCCAAATATATCCTCTGAAAACAATATTTCAGTTGCACAAGTCTTTCAATATTTGCTGTTTGATAGTAGCTTCATTTTTAGTAGATTTGCCTTCACAATTCAAATTAAGGAGGTTCTTGAATATAAGATCCAAAAGGGATTTACATATCCTTTATTGATTTAAAAAATGTATCAACACAGGACTTCTTAAGTTTTAGTTTTTGAGGAATTTTGGGTTGTGAAAGCATCTATAGCTCTCCAATAATACAGTATTAAAGAGGAATACATAATTTTATTGAAGATTTGCTAATAATCTAAAATGTTTTGTCGACTAATTTATGCATTTTTTTTTGCTTTTCTATTTATATGTAGAATATGTCAAAAAAATGTGTAGTCTGTAGATGGGTGGTGGAATAATTTTTCAAATGAAATATAACAAATGGGGGGAGGGAGATGCTTAAGAAGCCCTGCTTTAACACATATATTGCAAATTTGCAACTTTTCTTGTGTATGAACATGGTTAGTGAATTTAGATGACCTTTTTCTTGGTGTACTTCGTTATACACATTGCGGTTAAAATATTTTACGTGTGTATGAATTACAAAATGCTATTTTACGAGTTGATTTTTCAATGAAAGTTTATGTGCAAATTTTATTCATGTAACTTTCTGTTGACAAATAATTAAAAGAGATAAGAAATGTGCAAGTTTACTTTGTAGCAAATTCATGACTACAGAAATAGCATGAATGAAGTTTTTTCTCAGTATGAACTGGACAATGAACATTCAGAGCATGTATTTTTGTATAACTGTTTATCTCATCCATATTTCACATCATTAATCTTAATAGAAATATAAAAGAAGAATTGTAATGCAAAAATATGACATATAAATATCTGACTGTAGATTTTACTTTGTTAGAAAATAGCTATCTTCATAAGATCCATAACTATATATTTATTCAGCATTTTCATATTTAAAAGATTCTAATATTCTTTCTAATATAATTCTTCCAATTTCAAAGACTTTCTTCTAACAAGTTTTTAAGAGAATCTGTTTAAAAAATTGTGGTAAAAAAGATATTTCTGTAGTCCAGATATTCTGTAGTAGTTAAGTCATCAAGTTCATAAAAGCTGTATTCTTTATCATATTTTAAATACTCTTACTATTCATGCTAATATACAGAATGATATGGCCATGTATATGTTAGAATAATTATTTGTGTTATGAAAAATTTAAAATTACTATAAGATCTTATACATTTTTAAAATTTGTAATAATCATTCAATTAAATTCACTCATATTTAATTTATTTATATTTTCAAAAGATTGTGTTTCAAAAGTTTTTTTTTAATGCCAAAATGGTGATTTTTTTACACCTTTGTCTCTCTTTGTTGTATTTACTATATAAGCTAGCTAAATTAAAACAATGAAAAATTATGCATCAGAGATTTTTAAATTGGTATAATATTCTGAATTTTTAATTATTGATTTAAATATGTGCATGTTTTATGGTTTAAAGAATGAGTATTAAGTGTATTAAAATGGAATGGACAAATTTACTTTAATAGAGCTAAGAATCGACAAAATTCTAACCGGATAACATTTGGACGTGGGTGTCAGGAGATGCTTTGTATTGTTTAAAGAAAACAAAATCTTTAGGGTATAAGAATATTTTCATAAGTTTGTCTCTGAACAGATTTATATGACCATTTCCAACTTTTCATTTTATGAGCTGTAACCACTTTCTTGAATAAAACTTTAATTACTTAATTTTTTGCCACTCCATAAGAGTTACTTCATTAAAAAAAAACTTGCATTATTATCTTGATCATAGCTTTTCTTGTGTTCTTTACATTCTAGTATATTGCATATATAACTTTACATGCATAATTCATTGTTGCTATGATTAAATTAAATACTCAAATCGGAGGGGAATTTATGTGGATTTTAAAATTTATTATTGTATGTGATCTCATTATCATAGTTTAGTATATATTATCATTACAATATCAAAGCTTTTATTGTAGTTAGATAACACTTTTTTACATGATTTGCATTTTAGCTCGTAGACACAGCTAGTCTCTTCATAAGGCAAAATTGATAAACACATTTAATTATACTCTTGATGGCAATTCTTGTTTCTAATCCTGAGATCTGAACTAATTTTAAATACTCAAACAATATCTTAGTAAATTTTTGTCGTCTACATAGGGTTTAATGCTTTGTTTTAGAAACTTCGTTCAGCAATATTTTCTCTTAATTTAGTAATTAGGGGAAAAAATGTTTTTAATATTTTACTACTGTAATTGTTTGTTGGCATTATTTGATTCATTTATGGTTTATTAATTGGTGATATAAATTACTGTAAAGATATTAAATATTTTGATTTGTGACCTAAAAATAATGTATCCTTTCTTTGTCTGTAAACATAATAATAATACTTTTTCATATGAATAATATTCTTAGCTTTTAAGTTAATGTATTTTATTATTTGAAAATAGCTGAATAAAATTTAGAAATTTTGAATGGACCTATGATCGAACCTCTCTTTGTTAACAGATGTAAGAGTCATTTCATATTGCATATTATGAAATAATATATTTGATTTTTTATCATTGTCCTAGTCATGTATTCTTGTATAATTATTTCACCCACATTCCTGCCAGTGCATAAATGAGAATATATTTCCTTATCAGTGTTTGTTGTGAATAATTTAAAATTAATTTTTTGAATTAATGTGGTTATGTTTGTATATTTTTGTTTTTTAATAAATTTTCTTAAATGCACTTACCATCAGATATATGTGAAAAAAATGGTTTTTTTTTGTTTTGCATTTGAAGTTTCTATTATATTTTAATTAGTATATATATAATATGGAGATGACAATGACTCTGCTCGTAATAGAATGTAATGACATATATGTGATAAAATACATTTGTAAAGAATTTTATTATTCTGAAATATCATTATTGGTGTCTTTTTTTAAATTCAAATATTTTGTGCTTATACTTTTGTGTTCTGCCTTTGAAATGTCATTTATATACAATAAAAAAAAAGAAATCATTTGTTTTTAATTATTTTTTAATAACTATGCGATCTTTGGGAAAAATAGTATCATTGTCGAAGATGAAAGTAATTATTGCAAACAAGACTAGCACAATATAAGATTATATTATATATATATATATATTATATGAGTGATTTTGGATCTTACAAAAGTTTTCTTTACTCCTATAATTAAAAATAATTGCTTTTATTGATAAGACTTCTAAAGAAAGATTTCATATCCTACTTTCTAAGCATTCGCAAATCTGGTTGGTTTTATAAAGCTAAAGATTAAGTTTCCGATGAAAAAATGATAATTTTTTATTTACTATTAAAAGATTTTATTATTTTTAAACTTTAATTTATAATTAAAACTTAATCTACATATTATAAACAATAATTCCAAATATGAAATTTGGAAATTTTTCACAAATGCGCAACATAATGTGTTTAGAATCAAGATTTATTTAAAGAATTGTTCAATTGATAATTTTGATTTGAAAATATTAAAAGAATATATTTTCATCTAGAACACACAGATATAGAATAATTCAATTATGTCGGGAAATGAGTGAAAAATAGATTACATTTTTCTAAATATTTACAAATATGAAATAAATTAACTTAAAATTTTGAAAGAATATTTATTCATAATTAAATCTACAGAATCCCAACACTATTCTTTTTTCATAGCAATAGTTATAACAGCTGCTAAAATTTGTGATATTTTCTCTGCAAACTCTTAGTCATAACTCATCCCTTCTCCTCCTTTTAAACTAAATATTTCTGAGGATAGTCGTCTTCAAGGATTATTGTTGTACTCACAAAAATTCCTTTAGAGATAAGATAAAGAACACATAATGTTCATACAATAATTTAGCTCATTTAACAGGAGAGTGAAATCTTGGCTTTGGAACTGGAGGGCTCCAGGTTCGAAAACAAGTTCCAACAAAGAACCACATTGTCTGTTGATCTGGTGCATTTTATATCAATGTCGAGAGTTAAACGTTTTTTTATTGTTACTCTATTCGATATCCATTTCTGCATATTTCCGTAAAGTCGATGACGGTTTTTCGATTAGGCATCTGCTTAACGCTGAAAAGCAGCCTAAGGAGATTGATTAAAATAGTGTAATTAGCCTATTACAAAATAAATAAATTTGTAAAAAATATTAGACCTCGAATTATAAAATACAAGGAACGTGACCAATTATACTAAAGTATTAATATTATCCTAACTTATCAGATTTAGTTTGCTGTTACATTATTTATAAACATTGGGTATTTACTTAACATTAAATCTACCAGAGCGGTCAAATGACTGTTTTCGAGTTTTAAAGTAAGTAAATGAATCAAAATTGTTAAATTTCAATTTCATTTTTCTTGAATTAACTGCACAACTTTTTCTATAGTTAATTTTTGAACTTACTTTTCAGTTACTTAGAAAGATATTGAAAAATTAAATATCTGTCATGAGGGTTTTTTGACTACTTGGAAATATGAAATTAATAAAATTATCTGCATTCAAATCTCAAACTTACTTCTAATTATAAGTTTTCCCAAAAAGTTTTACTGCCATCCGATTGTCCGAGAACATGCCATGTTTTATTTGTTTAATTCTACGTACAGAACACCGGTGGTGGGAACCCACGAGACATAATATAATTCAAATTCGATCACTAGCTCTGCACGAGGCATTACAAATATTTGCAAAGTGATCATTTTATAGCTACAAACTTTGGGTAATAAGTAAATAAAACTCGGGATTGAATCTGAAAATAGTAGTTGCCAGATGGCTTACACACATACACACACACAATTCCAGAAATTCTCTGCTACAGTGTGTTCTTCGCTCTTTCATACACCATCCTTGGTCCTTGGACCCATGTTGTCTTAAGTGTATTGGAGTATTGGAATCCACTTACCTGTAGTCCTTAGGTTGTCAGCCAGTCACTGAATAAAAATAGTAGTGATTTTTGGTATTTCATAATGGTAGATTATTGAAACGCAAATTCAAAAAATTTAGCTCTAAAATGTCAAAGCAGAGCAAACTACTGTGAGAAATAAATGATATAAGCTATGCTCAGACAGATGAAGAAGAAAATTCTGGGAGTGAGGATGGGATATATGATCTATTGAACATTGAACTATTCTGCACGGATAATGAAAAAGAGAACATTGGGAATGCACTCAGGCGACGAAAAAGAATGAGATTGTTCTCTAGTTCTGAAGAAGAATGTGAAGAGAAATATCAGAATATTGGAGCTTGTTGATGGATCTGTGGCCGAAATTTGCAGGAACCGCAAGCAAGCAAGCAAACAAAGAAACAAACAAACAAACAAAAAACATGTTGAGAACTTTAGTAGAATCCATTACAATTTCTGAAAGATAAAATCATGCCAAATTAAATAGTGCAAAAAAAAAAAAAAAAAAGTTCTATTTATAAAAAATATGTTTATTGAAAATGTTCGTGGGAGTGAGTTTTCAATTATAAAAAGTGCTACGTCGAATAAATTTTATTTGAATTTGAAGAACGATGTCTATGTAAATCACTGAAGTAAAATATAATTTTTTTTTAAAGTTTTAGTTTTCCTAAAATATGTATATGCCAAAAATCCAAAATAAATATCTTCTAATTATTGCATGACATATAATTTGTTTTATTGCTTGTGCTAGATTTCGTATTATTTATAATAAAATGGAAAAAAAATGTATTTATTTGAAAAGTGGTAATCTGACCGCCATCGGTAGAAATAGGTATATATAAAATGTCGGTAGGTTTAATGTTAAACAATAGTGTGCACAATCTATGAATCGTAATAAATAAAAACACATGCATTTCACAAAGCCGCAAAAATTTAAAAAATTAGAATAAATCATTTATGAGTATGATATTAAATTATAAAATGCGTTTAAATATGGAACTAAATTGTCCAGTTTTTTTGAGGACTTCTTATTTTGGACAGCAAAATGCCTGACTTCTCCACTGACTAAAGTACCTTCTTCGTGTGAAAACCAGGCATGAATTAAGCTCTTTGAGAGCTCTTGGTCATGAAAATCTGCCCCCCCCCCCCAAATTTCCAAAATTCAATATTTTTTAATTATCGATTTTTAATTTAATTTTTATAGGAGACGTCTTTAGTAGCAAACTTTGACGAGCTGAAATAGCAAAAGACGTAATTGCAGATCTTTTTCTAAAAAGTAGGTTTCAATATATCGCATATAAAAAACGCACAACTCAAATTTAAAAGTAATTTTAAACAAAATTGTAAAACACACACACACAATTTTTTTTAACAATTTAAATAATATTTAATAATAGGAGCGGGCATTTTTTAAAAATTAAAAAGCATCATATTTTATTTTAGAATTATAAAATAACACAATATAAAATTTTCCAAAGGTGATTCGATATTAAACTAAATTGCTAAATGCGAACTTTCCTCACCGGTAAGAGTCAAGATGATTATTAAGAACTTTTATCTGCAGAAATGGACATAATACCTAGGTTGACGATTAATTGTTCATTTCTTATTAAATATTTGTTTTATGTTAGCAGATGTTTTTAAAATATAATTGAGATATGAAATTTTTACAAAATTCTGATACAATATCATGAGCATAAAATTATATTTACTGTTTGCCAGATGTTAGATATATTTAATTTAAGTGGTTTAGTCAAGAGATTAGGATGGGTTCTAAGGGCGAATCACATGATCAAAAATGATGAATATTATGATGTAGGGAATATTTTGCCTTCAAGAGAAAGATGAACTTAATATTTTGCTCTATAAATTAATTTGTATACGCTCATTTCTAACGTCCAGAATTATCAGTTAGAAATTGGTTTCAAAGTGATTCCTAAGGAAAATAGTGAGAACTAATCTTTCGCGATCAGATGGCTCGTCGGGGATATTGGTTGTCTGTAATTTCAACTGAATCTCCTATGCATAGCATGATATTCCCGATTCTCTACTATTTTTAAAAATCAATTGTTGCAAACATTAAAGTTGTTTTATTTTAATAGCTTTACACCTGTTTTGACAAATAAATTGATATCATTAAAAGGATTTCCTTTTTTGAAATTTTTAAAAGGTGCAAAAATTAGTTGTTTAGTAATATTTTCTGGAATTATATATATTGAAAAAAATAAAAATATCTTTTTATTGCTGATTAATTAAAATTTGAAAAAGGCACATTTCCAATCTCCATATTATATCTGGGACAAATTTGGTAGCTGTAGGTCAAACGGTTTCTTCTGTAGAGCTTCATCATATGTATGTATTATTCTATATTATAAATAGAGACTAGCTGTTTTTGGTGACCAGCTACTCTGCCGGAAATATTAATTATTTTTAATTTTACTATAATTATATATAAATTGATGTTCACGATTCTCTGAACAAAATATTTTTAAGCATGAAACTTTGACATTAAAGCTGTGCTTTTTTCATAGCTTTATAATCGTTCTGTTTGTTGAACTTTCTTATTGGAGTCAAGTCCCATTATGTAGTAGTGTTGTTATAATTTAAAAATATTTATGGAATGCACGTTACTAATAGTTACTAAATGTTAACAAAGTTCTTGATAATGGTAAGAATATTGATTCTTTGATTTGTTAGATAACGCTTCGTTTTGAAGATGTATGATAACTGTTAAGAATTCAGTTAACCACGTGATCTTCCTGGGCGGAACTAGCTGCCAATCATGTATCACGTGGTCTCCCTGTTGTTGTTTAGTATATATATATATATATATATATATATATATATATAT
>JAPMOR010087650.1:0-35265 GCA_026543865.1 Argiope aurantia
TGTCATTTGACATAAAAGCGGAATCCATTAGCCGATTTATAAGCGTAGGATTTAATCGAAATAATTTAGTTTATTAAAGATTGCTGATGAGGCGCATTTGCGAGAGGAGGAGAAAATTATTTTGTGGGGATGAATGGGGACTTAATGAATGGGGATTTACAGTCCAATTTAAGCTGAAAGTTATTTTAGATTCAACTGGACATGGGTTATCTGTGAAACTTTTAGAATAGTAGTCAAATTAGATATTACTATTATTAATGATTTGTAAATGATTTGAATAATATTTATTTATTTGTATTGTGGTAAAATGTAATGGTGTACAAAACTTAAGATATAGCTAAATTTGATCAAAGAAAACATATAATCAAATAAAAAATGCTCATGCAGAAAATAAAACTATATTGAAAGCTTGGCTGGTAAAATATAAATATTGGATATTCTTAAATAAGGTTTTCTGTAAATTTTCTTTCTGATCATGACAATATTATGTTTAGAGATATCTTATTTCTTCATTTGAATTGTATTTTTGTCTCATATTGTAAGATAAGCAAGGAAGAATTCCGTAGAAGAACTTTCAAGATAGGGAAGTTCTAGCAGTAGGGCAAGAATTTCAAAAACTTAAAAATTCTAATGCATAACCACGTCATCTATTCTTAATTTTCAATGTTTATACTCTCTGATTTTCATGATGAGATTTCGGTAATATATATATATATATATATTAGCAGACAAGAGAACTATAAGAAAGAAGGGATTTTTTTATATATAGATCCATATTTAATTGCTTTAGATTCATCAATTTTGAGGGCTTTTAAAGGCTCTTCTGAAGTTTTCCCACTATAAAAAATTTCCCAAATTGTTTCCTAATTAAAAAGATTAAATTGAAATTATAATTTGTAGAAAGTTCATCATTACTTATAGTTTTTCTCATTTTGTATTTGAATTAGTTTAAACATTTTTTAAAACACTCATTTTTGAATTTATTTAAGTGGCAAAAATGCAGTTACTTTTTTTATTGATATTTTATTATATTTTAGAAACAGATTGTTAGAAAACTAAAGCAATAATCCAAAAATCGTTTTTATAGGCGTTCCATAATTCTTCGAGTCTCTAAAGACTTTTCCTAATCAGTATTTTTCATTTTCTGAAAAAACATTATAAAAGTAACTTAACAATTTAATTTAATTCTGTATTATGTTTGTCAAGCTGAAACCATTTCTTTTACTTTCTTTTTTTTCGATGCCTCTATTAGAATGAAAAATATCAATTCTTTCTTACCTAAAAAAGATTGATCTTAAATTGTAGATTGATTGTAGGTAAACTAATACTACAAGAAAGGTGGATTTATACTTATGAATAGGCTTTGAATTTATAGAATCTGATTTAACTAAAGGTACTCCACTTGAAAGTACTGAATTAAACTCATAAATTAATGTGTATGAATATGTCCACCTATTTTTTGTATTTCATAAGGTTAAAATACAAATTTGGAAAAGTAAAACAATCACACATTTTTAACAGAATTTCTGAAATTGAATTAAAATTTTAGAATTTATATTTTCTATGTATTTATGATTGTAGTATATTTGACTTCATAATAGGATCTAATTATAATGATTATATTCCTGGACTATTAGGATATAAGCTGCTGCGATGCTGACAATTAAAATTCCTCATTTCTCTATTAGTTGCAAATAATTTATCTTTAAGTGCCAATACAATCACATGCATTAAAGCTTCATAAATGTTTGCATCATCATTACTTCATGATCTGCCCAGAAATCTATCGTTCTTGCATATATAAATAGGTATATATTGTGTAGATTTCTAAGCACATGCGGACAGCTGCAATTAGCAAATAATTACCATTTATTAATTTTTCCATCTTGAAGGGGTCCATGGTGACCTGGTAGTAAGGTCGCGGTTCGTAACTGGAGGCCTTTAGGTTCGAGACCCGATTCCACCGAAGAACCTTCGTGTAAGCGGGCCTAGTGCACGTCAAATCTGTATAGGCTAAACGTTCTCCCGCTGGTGTGGGATGGAAGTTTCGAGATGAGGACGTAAGCTCAGGTGTCGTCCTCGTCATCTAACAACTAAACTAAACTATTTCCATCATGTAATCTATTATATTAAACAAACAAACTTCGAACTATATAAACTTAATACTTAAAATAAAATCTGAAAGTAGTAGGAACTGTATACTGTGAAAAATTAAACCTGTTCATCAGAAAAATAATGAGAAGGAAATAGAAGAGAGATGTTTTCATTTATCAGATGTGTGATTATTCCATATCACTAAAATCATGAAATCGTAGAAAATTTTACATTCAAATAGTAAATATCTATCATTAATTCTGAAAAAATATAGGACTTTATAAAAGTAAAAATGTCTTTAAATTCTTAGCATGTGTTTGCTAAGGCATTTTATTGAAGTTGAGTTCAAGAAAAAGACGTCTTTTTCTAATAAGCATCCATCTGAAGTAGGTGTGCTTTTCAAGACACCTCTTCGAGAAATAAAACTATTGATTTTATAAATTTGTTTTCATTTTACTTTTCAAGCGGCAATGCCAGTGAAACATATTTTCGAGGGCGAATAAACAAGTTACGAAAGAGTAAACAGAACAGAATAGTTTTCTTTTGCACCTGATGTAGAATAAAAGTAGAACTGAGAGACTGAATACTGACTCTACTTTATTATTTGGCTTAACCCTCAAATATCCAGCATCTGAATCTTTGTAAAATGGCAATTATCATAAAAGAAGAAAGCACTTATGATTTTTACATCGGTGACGATCCTAGGAACGACTTCTTACGTTCCAGCCTTTATAGGAGTGAATTGTTGGAACGCCTTTCTACGTTCATGTCGAGTAAAGGGTTAATATTCGAAAATGTCTGCCCTTTCATATTTAATGACATGCTTTTTTCGTTACAGACAAGTTCGAAATTTTATTTTTGAAATCTTACGTACAAAAAATTAAAATTTTTACAAATATGATTATAATATTTATTCTTTGTTTTTTACCTTTTCTGATTAATAATCCAAAGAAAAGTATTCTAATCATCATAGAAGTTCAACATTGAATTTTGGATAAACATTTAATTGGATGCTAGGCATTTCTAACACTAACATTTTTTTATATTATTATTATGTTATTGTGTCTGCTAATGAGCCCAATAATTCATAAACACAACAATAAAGAAGAATTCAGAATGTGGTCTTCGCATTAAAAGGCAACAAATACATTAGAAACTGAAGAGTAGAATATAATCAATAGGAAGTCAAATGTTAATATAATAAATCATAGAATCATTAAAACTCACATTAGAAATTTGAAAGAAGGATAAATGCATTCAATCCTAAAAGCTTTTAAAAACACATTAGGATTTTAAAAGCTGTAGATGGTTGATTTGAAAAACACCAAACGACATATTAAAAATGGCAAGTTTTTAAGAAAATTTGCTGGATATTTTATAAAGCGTATATAACGAGATTTGTTAGCATAATAAAAATTGAGAAACACATTCTCAAATAATGCGAGAAGAATAAATTAGTTTTAAAAACTGAATTGGTCTCAAATGCAAAAAGAATAATCGAAATTTTAAAATTATTGCATAATGTTATTCATCAAACTAAAAAACAACCAATCAAATTAGGAAAAAATTATACTTCAAAAGAATCATATTCAGATGGAAATTGATGAAACTTGTTAGGTGTTTTTTAATGCAAATTTGCTATTAAAAAAATTTCAAATCATTTTCTTCTCGAAGAATAGCATAAAATTACTCTCTTAGTGGGAAGTTATTCCTCAAAAAATAAATATTTTCAATTTTGCTGATAAGTAGCTGTTCATAATTTTTTTAATTTTTTGATAATATTTAAATCATTTTCTTATTATGAAGGTCCTTGATAATTGATAAACAGCTCTTGCTAAATTAATATTTCTTATGGAGGCATAGTCATACAATTTACAAAAAAATTTTAATAATGTAATTTTTAAAAATTACCATACAATTATTTTTAATAATGAAATTTAATAAAAATTAGATATGATGTTTGAATTCAACTTTCATATCTATTTTTTATTAAATTTCATTTTCCATTAAACAATTTTATTTATGTCATATCGCATAATCATTCTGTTTGCTGAATAAATGAAGTAGAGAGGATTTTTCTTTTAATAATAAATCGTTGCTGCAGTTATTAGCCATGTTTTCAATTTGAAAAGAAATGCAAATTTGCAGTATTATTTTGAAAGAAGACCACGTTGGAAAAGAGAAAATGATTTTATATGAAATGGTAATGGATTATTCAGAGCTTTCATTTTGTTGTACGCGATTAAACCGCTGGGAAAATTGCTTACGATAAAAACGTTTCTTTGCTGAATATTTATGATGGGATTCTTTTTGAAATTCGTTCATTTTAATTTATATATGCATTATCAGAAATGTTATTTTAATAAAGCATGTTCTGTTTTTAATTATATAGAGAAATCTGTATGTATAAGAGTATTCTTTTAAAAGCAACTTTGAGAGATAAGGTTTATGAAAACGACTACTAAGTGACGATTAGCCGAGGCATTTCCAAATTTTATCTCTTTGAATTGAATTTCAGAAATAACGACTTATCTCAATTTTGAATAAAATACTTGGATTTACCCAAAATTCAATATAATTTCTTAACTACGGAAGTTATGAAAATTGTTATAATTAGGTGAATAATTAATTCACTCATTTTAAATACAAATTTTGCTTTAAATATTTTGATGAGTACCAATTTCTAGAAATTATGAATCGATAAACTAACTCGAAGAAATTAGAGATTAGAATTTTTATAAGATGAATGAAAACCAAACTTTATTTCATTCTGATTATTATTGCATCCATATTTAAAGAATTGCAAACTAATGCTGACCTAAATCCTTTTATAATTGTTATAGTACCTGAAATCCATGAATTTTTATTTTAAATTAGCTGTTTTTGGCGATTAGCTGGTTAATCATAATTGATGCTAGCTGAAAACTTCATTTAAAAATTTCATCGAATTTCAAACTAAGGGCCTTTTCTGCAAAATATTTTTAAATTTCAAATTTTGATGAACATGGACATGATAATTTTTAAGAAATCTAACACCATTCCATTCAGTGTGTTCAATAAGGAATAAATTTTTATCTCTAATTTTCTGTCAACTCACTTAAAATATGAACTTTAAATTTATAACTGAACTGAAAATACTTTGCAAGTTAAACTTTATTTGTAAATATAACAAAATTTCAAAAATTAGTTAAAGGCCTTAAACAGAAACCTTCATAACATGGGAAAATTAACCGTCCAGGATGAAATATTTGTATCGGCAATAAAAAAAGATCAGATATCCATGTTAAGAATGAGGCATATTGCAGTAAAAAAATTAATTAATGTTTTTTTAAATTTACTAAAAACAGAAAAAAAACTGTATGGCAACAAAATTAATATAATAGAAAAAAATATTTTTTGAATTTTAAAGCGATATAAAAGTCATTTTTGTCCTGCAATGTTTTCGAACTTTATGGTGAAAAATATTAAAATTTTCATTAATTGATAAAAATTATAATTAAAATTTCAAAGCAAAGCTCCACACATTCTCACCTGCTAAAGTATATCTATGATAAATACGATAGCTGTAGGTATAATTGCCTGTCTGGTTGTGTGTCAACATTCACGCGTTCTACATTACTAGTTGTAGCGTTTTAAATCAAAGACCCCTTCCTGGTATATTAATTATCAGATTTTAATAAGATAGAATTACCATTTACTTTGTAAACCTTTATATTGCTTGCAATATAGTACAGAATGAAATAGATCAAATGCATTTAAAAATTAAAAATCAATATCTTATGTTTGCTTTGGATTATGATAATTATGCTACAGTACTTATTCATACGATTCAGTGTGAAATATTATGCCACTAATGTTTGTTTCTACTCAAAAGTGATATAATATTTAAAATATTGCTGGTAATTTTATTTCTACAATTCATTACAATGTAGAAAAGAGGTAAATTTAAACTTAAAGAATCAGTCTTGTTTATATATGATAAACAGTAGAGTAATATTTCGAGAAAATAAAAGGAACATAGATCTTAATTAAATAAGTATTCAACTTTTCATTGGAAATTTGCTAAAATGCAAAATATTGATGTATTTACTTGAATTAAAATCAGTTATACTCTTTTTTTTTTACTTCATGTGACCGCAAAATTTCTTAAGAAATTGAAGTAATTTCCTTACAGATTTCAACGGCTTTAAGTCAATTGATTCTTTAATACGTTTCAGAGGAGCATTTGTTATCTGAATTCGGATGTATCTATTTCAATGAAATAGTAATTTATCATGCTTGAATTACATTGAGCCATTTTGAAGTATAGAAATAGAAATCCTTTATCTAAGATTTAGTTAGCTGATTGTTAGGTAATGATTAATTTTCTACCGTCCTTATCTTTCAATTTTCTCATTTTTTTTTGTATTTTTATATACATTTTGTAAGTTTAATCTACATTTCACGTTGCTCTTTAGTAAAATAAGATTATAGTAATGGCACGTAATTTTTTTTGTTTTGAGTTAATAGTACTAAATTTATGTAGTTCAAATTTGAATTGAATAATGTAGTTCATATTGAATCTACATAATTCAAGGGATTCAGGTTTTTGAATTAAAGAATTTAGATTTTTAGAATGTGAAAAGTGCTAGTATGTTAGTTAATTCTGTTTGTTAATTTTAGAAAGAAGGTGCCTTCTTATAAATAATAATGTCTTGAGCTTTTCTATTATTTTTTTCAAAATTCTTCATCTCTAAATATGTATAAAAAGCCCACCTCATTTTTTACCTACTATTATATTCTTTTAATTAAAGTTGCTCTTTCACTGAATTGTATTAAATTTAAATATAACATCATGAAAAGCTATGCAAATTAGAATAGTTTGCATAAACGGATGAAAAATAATAAAAACATCCTTAATTGAGTTGAAAGATTCCATCAGGGGGTACCTCAGATATAGGAATAGTATGGCGGTCAGTTCTTGGCTCTCTGGTGGGTGTAATAATGATCTGGTATTGGCTTTTTCCTGATAATGACGGGGCATACTTCTGAAGGAAAGGGTTGAACCGTGGCCTGTAATGACCCTTAGGACTTAACCATAGAATCGTCTAAAATCTTCATAAGATTAAGAATCTTTCCAATTTCAGCCCAAATAAGATAAAAGTCCATGCAAGATCACAAAAGTTTGATAAATTTGACTTAAATGCTTTTACATATCTAACATTAATTGCCGATGTAAATATTAAATGTAGGTGAATTTTTATGCAAGAAATTTTATTTCCATTTCTTGTTCTTCTGTTTAGAAGAACGCTTTCTAAGAATACCAGTTTCTAGAAGGACGTTTTGGTTAGCATTTAATGTAGAAACAGAACGAATCTGGTCTTTCTGGTATGTAGTCAGAATTAAATAGCTTATATTGAAATGTTAAAATATGAGGTTATCTTTTATGGTTTAGAATTATGTGGAAAGGATGGAATCAAAATTAATTAAAAATCTGCATTCAGAAAGTTTACCTTCGCTTTAATAATACGACATTTAACATTACAGTTCAATTGCTCATCACCCCTTAGGGGCTCACCTACTATAGGTGAGTACGGGTGTCCCAATCCCGAGGTTCCCATGGATCTGTACTCCCTTCATGTTTACTCTTCAGTATACCTTCTGCTATCTTCTTTTTTATTCTTTCCCGCTAGGGTAGGCGAGGGAACTCTCCATAAGAAGCTGGCGCCGCTCTGTTTGCTTCCTGCTTCTCATGGACAGCAAATACCCCCACGTGTTTGCCGTGCGTGGTGACCCATTAGACGGACGGTGCATTGTGGTCCCTGGTGTATCAATCGGCTGGTAGTTATCCACCTTAGTGGGTAGTTTGCTAGGAATCAAGCGAATGGGTCACTTCTTGGGCTTGGCGTTAAGGGTGGTCACTGTCCTCGGGGGGGACTCCCAGCGTATAGGTACCATTTAGCATTATGGTAAGTGCTGAGGTAGGAACATCTAGAGCCAGTTACTGCCATCCCTTGTAGGGCTCCGTGGTGAGCGATGCCGCTGGGCATGAATCCTTTTTAATGTCGTATGGGCAAAACCAAACTGGCTCCCTTCAGTGGGCAACAAAAGAATCATACTTCCTCTTTAACACATTTTGACAAATTTTTTATCATAAAGCACGTTTCAACAAACAATGAGACATTTCATAATGTTTCACCTTTTCTCGTTGAAAAGTCTATTACTGGATCACTTGGTACTGTATCATCGACCCGGAAATTACGATCTGGTGATTTGCTTGTGGAAGTGAGTTCCCGAAAGCAATCACAACAAATATTGAAAATGAAAACATTGGGAACAATATCTGTAAGCGTAAGTGCTCACGCTACATTAAATTCTTCAAAGGGTGTAATACCGTGTGGCGAGTTGTTTAATGATTCCATTGAAAAAATTACTGCGGAACTGAAACCCGAAGAAGTAACTCATGTACGCCGTATAACTATCCGGCGGGATGGACAACTCTTTCCTATTAAGCACATCATTCTCACGTTTAACAATCCTAAATTACCTGAATCTGTGAAAGTCGGATATATGAAATTGGCTT
This sequence comes from Argiope aurantia, assembly GCA_026543865.1. Lineage (NCBI taxonomy): Eukaryota > Metazoa > Arthropoda > Arachnida > Araneae > Araneidae > Argiope > Argiope aurantia. Next base: position 8,657 of record JAPMOR010087650.1, read on the forward strand.
TTAGGACATATATTCCAAACCTATTCCGTTGTTTCCAATGCCAACGCTTTGGGCATTCTAAATCCAGTTGCCGCGGGACTCTCACGTGTGCCCGCTGTGGAGAAAAAGGCCATTACAACCAACAGTGTTCTGCACAGGAAAAGTGCGTGAACTGTGATTACCATCACAGTTCCTTTTCTCGATCTTGCCCCCGTTGGACATTGGAAAAGCAGATTTTATCGGTAAAATTCAAGGAAGATATTCCATACCTTGAGGCCAGGCGAAAAGTAAGCCAACACCAGGCGTGACTTACGCATCTATTGCCAAAAAACAATTTTGTTCAAATTGTGTGCAGAATTTGCCCAAAACTAAACCTCTACCAAAAGTGACTGATACAGATTCTGAAAATTCTATAACTAGTGCTTCTGAGCCCAGTAAACCGGAAAAGCATCAACGCAAAGTAAAACCGAACAAAGCATTAAAGCTTAAGATTTCAAAACGTGGCATCCCTCAAAATAATCTTCATCAAAAAATGAAAAAGTTAACTTTGCATAATTCTGTCGATCTGGGACTTGCGAGTCAGGGCATAGTTCACAAGGATTTATCATTCATTTTTAGTGGCGTACCCAAAAGTCCCGATAGCATTTCACTTCATCCATCTGAAGAGGATGATAATGACCTCCAAATGACTGCGAGTTATAGGCAACCATCTAGTGTTCCTACCACTGCTTTTAAAACACACGCTTCTTAATGGGTTTTTGTATTTCATGGAACTGTCGTGGCATTCTCCCAAATTAAATGAAATTCGAACAATTCTTAACAAATTTCATCCCGCTTGTCTCTGCCTTCAAGATACTTTCTTGAAGGCAATCATCCCACTTAAATTACGTGGTTACAATACCGTTCGGAAAGAGGCAGAAAACGGCTCGCATAATTCTGGAGGCGTCTGCATTCTAACCTCGAATTCCTTTCCGAGCACACCTCTCTCACTTCATACTGATTTGCAAGCTGTGGCTGTTCAAGTGCATTCACGAGCATTAATTACAGTCTGCTGAACCTATTTACCGCCTAATGCTTCTGTTAGTCAACAAGATCTTGACAATTTAATGGATCAACTTCCAGCGCCGTTTATTCTTGGTGACTTTAATGGCCATTGTACTTTGTAAGGTTCAGATAGAACAAATTCTCGTGGGCGGTAGATCGAACAGTTTATTTCTAATAACTGTCTCTGTTTGCTCAATAATGACGAGAAAACTTATTTTCCCGAACCAACACACTCCTTTTACAATCTAGATCTTACAATATGTTCGCCAGTTCTTTTGCCGTTTTTGAATTTTATAGTTGAAAATGATCTTCACACTAGTGATCATTTCCCTATAATAATTTCCCATGCTGACAGTGGCGTTATGATTCAAGGTCCGCCTTATTTTCTATTTCAAAGAGCGGATTGGTCTGCATTCACAAAACAAGCAAAAATTACTGAAGCTATGGTTTATATAGCAGATATATCGGCAGCGGTACAACAAGTCCTTGACAGCATTATTAATGCTGCAAATAATAGTATTCCCAAGCGTTCCCCACGTCTAAGAAAATTTCGTAAACTGTGGTGGAATAAAGCTTGCCACGATAGTTACAAGCAACTTTGGAACAAATTCCTACTACGGAAAATCTCATTGCTTTTAAACGAGCTAAAGCTTACGGTCACAGTATCCATCGACGTAGTCAGAGAGAATCCTGGCTTAAATATTTTTCTACTATCACTTATTCTACTCCTAGCAAACAATTATGGAAGAAAGTCAAAGCAGCCAATGGAATATATCCCAATTTTTCCTTCCCTGTATTAAAATCGGGAAATGTGGTATACTCTTCGCCTCTTCAAGTTGCCAATAATCTCGGGCATACTTTCGAAAAAGTTTCCGCTGTAAATTCATACAGTCCATCCCTTCTGGTGGCTAAGAAGCGAGCGGAAGGAAGTAAATTACAAATTACTTCCCGTATATCTCTTTCATATAATTGCGAATTTAGTTTGTTCGAGTTGAAAAGTGTACTGGCTTGCTCTAATGCTAGTAGCCCTTGTCCTGATGGTATAACTTACAATATGCTTCGTCATTTGGACGAGGTCTCTCTTTCCAATTTTTAAAGTTATTTAATAGAATATGGACTGAGCATGAGTTTCCATTACAATGGCGTGAAGTTATAGTTATTCCAATCCTTAAACCGGGAAAAGATCCTGCAAACCCTCTGAACTATAGGCCAATCGCTTTAACTAGCTCGATGAGTAAAACTTTCGAACGCATGGTCAATATCCGCCTGGTATTTGAATTAGAAAAACATGATTACATTTAGCCACTACAGAGTGGTTTTCGCCGTGGACGTTCAACATATGATAACATCGTCCTTCTGCAAACACAAATTCGTAGTGCTTTTGTACGAAGAAAATACCTTGTTTTTATCTTTTTCGATATAGAAGAAGCTTATGACCGTGAGTGGCGCTATGGTATTCTACGAACTCTCTTTAACCTAGATTTTAGAGAAAATCTCCCTATTTTATTCAAAAGTTTTTTACTTCACAAACTTTTCGAGTACGTCTTGGTAATTTTTATTCCGATATTTTTAATCAGGCTAAGGGTGTTCCGCAACGGTGTGTTCTCAGTGTCACTCTTTTCATAACCTATTTTATCAAAATTCTTAGTCAGCTGCCTCCATCTGTTCAAGGTACGCTTTATGTTGACGATCTGCAGATCTTTACTCAAGGTTCTAATATGCACCTAATTAAACGGCAACTGCAGAATGCAGTGAACAAATTAGTTTCGTGGTGTGATAAAAATGGGCACACTCTTTCTCCAGAAAAGAGTCGTTGCGTACATTTGTGCCGAAAACGACAGCTGCATCCAGAACCTGTGATCAATATTCGTGGAACTGTCATTCCCTCTGCCGATGAAATGCGGTTTTTAGGTGTCATTTTTGATAGGAAGCTCACTTTCCTTTCGCATGTCCTGCATCTGCGGAAGAAGTGCGAGAAATCTCTTAATATCCTGAAGGTGCTATCTAATACTTCCTGGGGGGCCGATCGTACATCCCTCTTACGGACCTATCAGGCCGTCATTTTATCCCGTATTGATTACGGGTGCATGGTGTATGGATCTGCTCGTCCTTCCGTTCTGCGAAAGCTTGATACGATACACCATTCTGCCCTTAGAATTTGCTCTGTATGCCATATGCAATCAATTTCCTTTAAATCTTCTACGTAAGAAGATAACCGCACAATACTATTTTCGAATGCTATCAGCTCCGAAGCATCCTGTTAATCACCTGTCTCTCCCGGTTAGTCTTCGGAGACTTTATGATACTCGCCCCTCTCACATTCCTCCATTTAATAAGAGGGTTAAAGTTTTTCTTCATGATTCGGGACTCCCCGAGGTTTTAATTCAACCAATAAATTTCTATTCTTTTCCTCCATGGGATGTTCCACAATTTTCATTTTTGAACCCTTTTTCTGGTTACGATAAATCTACAACAACACCGATTATTTTTCAGCAGCTCTTTCACTATCACCGTTGTCGATATTAAACTTACACAAAAGTTTTTACTGATGGTTCAAAATCCAACCAGCATGTTGGTAGCGGAGTAGTGTTTCCCCCTGAAACTTATAACTATCGCCTGCCCACGTCTTTCTTGGTTTTTACTGCTGAATTGATTGCAATAGCTTGCGTTCTTCAACTGATTTCAGCTTCTTCTAACCAAACATTCTGCATTTATACTGACAGTATCAATGCTTTGAGGTATCTTTCCAATTTCAACAACCGGATGCATCCTGTTGCTATGGAAATCCTTATTCTTCTTCGCGATCTTGAAATTTTATTTTGTTGGGTCCCGAGTCATGTCGGAATAATACCATGAAACGAAATGGCATATATCGCGGCAAAAACGGCAAGTTCCTTGTTACAGCGTGAACTTCCATATGACGATGCAAAAAAAAATATTTTGCTGATCATGCTCGTGCTCTGTGGCAGCAATCCTGGGAACAGCAAACTTCGAATAAACTACATTCTGTTGATCCAATGACAAGTTTATGGCTTGTTATCCCTGTACGTGCATTAGACGTTAAGTTAACTCGACTGCGCATGGCCATGCCCGCTTTAGTCACAAGCATCTTTTATTTGGGGAGCAATTCCCTTCATGCCCAAAATGCCATGTAATTTTAACAGTCAAGCATGTTTTAATAGAGTGCCCTGATTTTAATCCTCATCGCTTAAAGTGTTTTAATTCACTATCCATCGAGTTGCGAGAGATTGTGGGTGAAAGTCCTCACCCTAACATTTTTAAATTTTTACATAACATTGGTTTTTTACATTCTATTTCGTAATTTCTTTCTCAATTTTTTAAATTTTCGTCTTTAATTTGTTTGACGCCTTTATTAGAAAATATGAAAAGTATATTATTTTTAGAGTACTAATTTTAATACGTTGCCTTTCGAAATTTGACTTTTTATAAATAAATTTCTTAGTATTATTTTTTATATGAATTTGATTTATGTTACCATTCGAGTGGCGCAGCATAGCCAGATTTGGCTTTTGTGCCAAAAAACCTAAATAACCGAACCAAACCAAACCAAACCAATTTCTCATCATACGTGAGTAACTCTTTTTGAGTTGTATTAAGAAATTCTCACTCATCCTGATGCCAAACTAAACATTTAATAACAATTTAATTTACAAAAATGTTTTCCTCTTTACAAACTTAAGTTTTATTTTTTAACTTAACTGCCTGCAAGGGAATAACGAAATAATCAACAGATGTCATTACATGCACTCACTCTTAAAACTTCCTAGAAGAAAACTTGCCCAGAACGCAAAAGGGAAAATGAGTTTAATTAATAGTTTTAATCAATTAGTCTGGATGAATTTAATTTAAAAATCCGATTGAAATTAATAATTTTAAATGAAGTATTTCAAAATTATTTTTTCTCAATATTGAATTATTTTTAAAAACATTCAATCAAAAGTAATAAAAAGTATATTTATTTTACTTTAGTACTGAATGGATTAATAGTTGAAAATTAAATCTTATTTTAAAGAAATTAATTGAGCTGGGATTTCCAGATATTCTATATAAACATTTACATAAAAGATATTCGATATAAATATTTACATATGTTTACATTTACATTCTAAGTAAATTTATGCGTATTTGTAATCTAAAGCGGGCATTTAATGTTGTATACATGAGATTTTCTTTGCTCAAAACCAACTAGAAAAAGAATCAATGAAAGTTCTAAATTTTTCTATAAGATCTCTTTTTTTCCTTCTCACACAGGATGTAAAATCTTATATCTGAACCTTCAAACAAAAAAGATATGTTGATCTTAACCATATGCCTTATTGTCTGAACTAGGTTATGTGGCCGCTTCCTGATTATCTATACATATAATAAAGCTCAATGTGTGTGTGTGTGTGTGTGTATGTGTTGGCGCTCTACAGGTCAGACCGTTTGATCTACAGCTACCAAATTTGGTACATGTATACCTTGGAGGTCGCGAATGTGCACCTGGGGTCCCGTTTTTTGAATTTTTAATTAGAATTTTAATTATAAATTAAAAACTAACTTTCTCGCTAAAACAATCTTCATTTCCCCAGTGCCAAATGAGTAAGGCTTCAGTTTTTGCCCATAATAATGAGGTTAGACTTAACATTTTCCGACCGATTATTTCAAACGATTCTGTTTATTTTCTTAGTTTTTGATACATTTAAAATTAAACATTGTTAATTAATGGATCTTTCAGATTCCTTCTGAAGTACTTTTGAATTAAAATAAAACAGAATAAAGGAAATCAAAAATTTCTAATCTGCACAGCGTTACCCCAACTGGCGTAGAAAAAATCACACATTTGTGTTACCATAACTGGCGTTGAAAATTCACGCATGCGCATTGTGTTCTGATTGTTGACAACTATTTTCAACGGATGCGGACATGATTTAAATTATTTTTAGGTTAGTTGTATGAATTTTTAATTAATTGCATTTATTTTAGTTATATATTTTTTGTATATGCTTATAGTTTTAAGTACATCGTTTTTTAAGTAGTTTTTTTAAAAACCTGTTTTCGACCGATTATTTTAAATGATTCTGTTTATTTTCTTAGTGTTTGATGCATTTAAAATTTAACATTGTTAATTAATCGATCTGCTCATGATGAATCTGAGAAAATTTTGTTGAAAAATTCTTGAGATATTACATAAATTAAGAAAGATATTCTTTAGTACCCATAAAGTTCAAATGCTCAGTGACTCTGTTTTTAGTAATTATGTTATTAAAAAAATGCTTTGTTTGAGTAAAAATTATTATTATATTAATTTCAGATTAATCATTCGATCAATTTATGCTTTAACCCATCGAGAGCCGGCTGTCTAGCTTAAGAATGTTCATAAAACGGCAGCAGTCAAAATAAAGATTGAACACAATTTACTAGAAAAGAAATTGGCAGAACGTTCGTAAACCGGCCTGGTATGTTTTTGCTTTCCTCTGACCATTAACAGCAGGGGATAAACTTTCCGGCGTCTCCACTATCACGTCCCCCTAAACACCGGGGATTTTGAATAGTACTGACTGATCAATCAAGTAATAAATCTGTCAAAGCATGGCAATTACCCTCTGTTTTTCAACTGAGAATTTGGTTTTCGCTCTGAGAACTGAGAACTTCTCTTTCAATCTACATTGTTTGCAGAAAATAGAATATGTTCAAAAATAAATTTTTAAAAAAATTACGCAATATGATTTTATAAATTTTTATAAGTAATAGAAAAATTTGTTTAATAAATTATTTAAAGGAATTGTCATTCATCAAATTGCATTACGAATATAATACACTCTTTTTACTGAAATCCAATGAATTTTACTTTCCAATGAATTTTTTCAGATTTTTGTTTTTCATTCCATTTTTTTAAGTCCTGAAAATAATAAAGCAACATTTTGTCAATATATAGTAGGTGAATATTTTATTGATAATGTGTTGATGAAAATATTATTAATTTGACTATTTTTGACTTATTATCTTATTTTGAAATAATTAAAATAATAAGTTGAAATAATAAATTTTAAAAGTTAATTTTACTACTAAAATGAGAAAACATATTAATGTATTCATTTACTCACGAGGCTTATATCTGATAAAAATCATCATTTCATTCATATTTTTAATAAGTGAATATTTTGAATGTCAATTTCTTATATCATTCCTAATCTTGTCACAAATCTTGGTAAAAATGACTCGTAGTCAGAGCAGAAATATTTTCATAAATCCATGCATTTCTTGGTCGACAAATATTGCAAAGAATCTTTCCTTCATCTAACTCCATCAATGTAATCACAATTTCAAATGTACCCATTTTATAAAGTTACAACATCATGATATTTTATAAAAATTCGTAAATTATCTCGTAGATACAATTGAGACTTAGCAGCATGTATCCAACAATTAAGAACTACCTCTTTCAGACTGTTGCTTCCATGCTCTTCATGTCTGAACAATTCAAACCAATTTCATTGGCAATATTTATAAGGTATTTCACTCCATGTGAATTTCAAAAGATAGATGCACAATAAAATAAAAGAAAAACAATCTAGAGTAAGTAATCATACCTTCAACAACGTTTAAAACCCGTGAGTGAAAAATAAGGTTCTTATTTCATTGCAACAATAAAAATACTTGCTACAAATTTTGGCACATTAATTAAAATAAAACAAATTATAGATATTAATGAATCTGTAATAGTGTTGCCAGTTTGTGGAAGATGGGCAGAGTTCTTCATTTAAAGGATCTTATCCTCCGGTCACAAAAATTGGATGGAATTAAAGTGGCTTAACAATGACATTACATATTAAGAAGGTTGAGCTAAATCAGAAATAATATATATATATATATATATATATATATAAGTTATTTTATATATATAAGAAAAATAGAGAGAAGCGTGAATTTTTGCGTCATAGAATTAATTGGCAAAGACTGGGTCGGAGAAGCATATTGGTGTGGTAAAGCAGCAAGTTATTGGTGGCCTAGTCACAGATGACACATCGGGGTCTCATGATGTTAAAATCTTCTTATCATCTGTAATTACTTTTTATCAAAACAAAAATAATATTCACAAATAACTTTTGAAAAATCCAAAAGCTAATATTTTCGTAAATTATTAATGTTCAAAGCATAATAAAAATTTTAATTATAATTTTCCCGTGGTAATTCAAAGGAATAATTAATTTAACATTTGTATATTAATTTATGGAATTTAAGTATATTTTAGATCAATATATTTCATTATGGAAGTGAAATTAAATTGCCTTCATTATTGCTTCTATCATTTAAACCTAATTTTTTTTCATTGTTGATATCAAGATATGATCCAACTTATTATTTAATGTTGAGTATGTTTCAGTGGTATGCTTTTGTTAAAAATTTTTTTATCCTTTGGATAAAGTTCAAGTGCAGAATCAAGCATTGGTGAAAATTTTTTAGCTTATTTTTGAAAACTGCTATTAGGATTGGCTTTAGGAGGTGCATTAGAAATAAATTTCCTAAAGGAAGCAATTTTTCTATTGGAAACAATCTTCAGTAGTATCTGATCAATAGCCGAATTTCAACCAGAATATAAATAAATTTAGTAAGAAAACCCACTTGCATTGTATTAGTGAACAGAGAAATCGAATTTTTATTTTGCATTTTTTTTGAATTATTATTAAATATATTAAGAAGTACATCTTTAAATGCTATATGAAAAAAAAAACTTTAATTTAATAGATATGAAAATCAAAAATAGAAGAGAACACACTTTGTTTGGCATAAAATCTAAAACTGATTAAAGAGCTAAGCTTAAAAACTTTTTTCATAGATTATTGCCATAATACCCACGTTAATTTTATAAAAAGAACAGCGCTTTCAGGAGTGATGAATAATTTTTTGAATCCAAGACTCATAAATTTCAAGAATGGTAAAGATTTAAAGAACTACTCAGAATATTTTTCACGAATTCATTCGTGTCTTGATGAATGCCTAGCAAGGGAAATATCCTCCCTTTCAATGCAAGATTCATATTAAAAGTACTTCTATTGTTCAATCTACCTGGTGCATGTTCTATATAACCCATTTTTAGACACTAATTTTTCTTGAATAGGTTGTTGTCAACAGATGTAACGCTTCACTTTGTAAAGTAACTTGGACAACTTTAAGCACTAAACCTACCGACATTTTACTGCTTGATTTGATTGTAAAACTTCTATTAACAATGCGGACAAGCCGAAAAGCTACTTTCACATAGAGAAACACATGGACTTTCTTACCGAATACTAACAATTGAAAGGAACCGAGATCCATAGATAAAAAAGTTCTGAATCCACAGCCTTGTGATACGTTCAAACAGTTAGAAATCGTATCAGCCTTTAATGCATTTATTTAATTTCATTAAATAGCTAATACTGTTTTAATGCAAAGCAATAATTATAATTGCACAGATACATTTATTAATTCTATTCTTCAAAGCAATATCATAATCATCATCGAATTTTGTTGAATATAAATAAATGTATTCCATTTATTAAATATATTTTCTTTCTTTCATATGCTAAACTTTTTTTAATAGTCCTTATTATTACTAAGTAATTTTTTTCATTTACGCTATTCGCAGCCCGTCACAAGACACAAAACTTCCTCCCATTTGAATGCGTTTTGATTTTTTATAGAGATTTTAGATATCTATACTTATAATAAAGCTTAATGTGTGTGTGTGTGTGTGTGTGTGTGTTGGCGCTCTACAGGCCAGACCATTCAACCTATAGCTACCACATTTCGCACGTGTATACCTTGAAGGCCGGGAATGTGCACCTGGGGGTTATTTTTTCGAATTTTTAATTAAAATTTTATTTATTTAAAAATTAAGCGAAATTTTGGCGTGTTTCTGCTATAACTTCTGAAAATATTACCGCACAAAAAAGATTTTGACATGAAGTTAAAGATAAAAAATTTATCTTTTAAATGATACTACTGTTTTAATCTTAAAATTAAATTTCTATTTTTAATGAATTTTTAAATAAATATTTTAACTATTTTTCAATAATTTTTTTCGTCAAAAATAAAAATGAGGATTAAGCACGTTTCGCATTCATGAGAAAAAAATAGCTTTTTTCAAAGTGTTGCCATCACATTGATTAAAGCTCTAACTGAAAATAAATTAAATCTTTTTGGAAATGAAATCTGCAAAAATATAATTTTCGGCACGTGTTTGTAGGAAATGAAACAAATATGAAATATTATTTTTTCTAAAATATAAATTCAAGAAAAATTATTTTATTATCTTTCACACTTTCTATATTATTAATCCAATAAATCAGTTTTATTTTAAGGCAAGTTTTGTTTAATATGAACAGGATATCCATTCAAATCAGGGCCACACAGCTAACTTGTAAATCTTTAGTAAGACACAGATCTGCTAAAAAGGTCTAAATGGAAAATGATTATATTTTATGTAGCTTGATTCAATAAATACCGTAATAAATAACGAATTTTTGATTTTACATAAAGCTTCTACTGTGGAAATCACGATTAATAAAATGTTCTTGAAACACTAATATTTTAAATAAAAAGAGTGAATTTCCAATCAACTGAATCAATCACTTAAACTGGCTGATTTATAAAAATTTGAATATCACTATTCAATAAAAAAAGGATAATTTTAGATTTTCCATCGATCGTTTCAAAGAAAATACGCCAATCAGCGCGCAGGTTTCTCAAGATTAATTGGCCTAAGATTATGAAAATGTTGAGTTTTTCTAAATTTTTGACATTCAAAACTTCATAAATAAGTCTTAGTTGATAGTGGAAAATAGAAACATTCATTCATTTATTTAAAATTTAGTGTGTCCAGAATATTTCTCAGAATATGATACCTTACTGCATTAAATTTAGACTTCATAATTTTTGAAATATATTTATAGGCCGGAACAAAATATTATTATTGATTTCATTTCAATCCTTTTGAAAGCAAAACTAAAAACTGAATTTTATGCTGAATCTGAGAAATTTTTGTTGAATTATTCTTAGAGATATTACATAAATTATGAAAAATATTTTGTAGTTCACATAAGACTTATATACCGAGCGCTTCTGTTTGCAATATTCATATTCAATAATAATAATAATAAATAAATAACAATAAAGATGATAAATAAAATAAAACGCTTGGTTTTATTAAAAAATATCTTTATATTAATTGCAATTTCATCATTTCCACTTTAAATTAAAGTTGAAGTTTTACCGGAAATGACAACAAATTAGCAAAATATATATAGTAAATTGAACGAAACGATCTAAACAACAGTAGAAGTTTGATATGACTATCAAAATTGGAAGATTAAAAATGTTTTGTTTGAGAATCTATTAAGAGACCAGTTACTTAAAATATTTAATTGAAAATGGTAGCAAGTGGTAATACTGGCGAACCGTTTGGTCGCCAAAGGCGGCTAGTATATTTATAATATAATTATGTATTTTAAAGATATAATTTCTAAAAAATATTTTTTTTACATTTATAAAAGAAGCGGTTTTTTTTTCTACCTGATCCCCCCCCCCCAAAAAAAAAGACAAATATGATTTGCAAAAAGCAGTAAACAATGCTTGTATTTAAATAGTGAAATAAAAAATAATATTAAGCAGTAAAAAAGAATAAAAGTAACTACATTTATCAAGATACTTTAAATAAAAACGTCTATAAAAATAATTTAAAATGCTTTTACTAAAAACTCACTCTAAACGGTAAAAAATAAATAATTAGATCCAAAAATTTTCAAATTTGCCTTTTATTACATATTAGAAGCTTGGCCAAAATCTATATACAAAGCTTAACCAATAATTAAAATTACATTTGTAAACAATTATTTGTCTCTTTTAATAATCGGGATGATAATAAATTTAAAAAATTTATATAAGGATTTTTTTTATATTTTACTGCATTTTAATAAAAGTATTATTAAAAGTTCACACGTACTTTTTTAATATTTCATCAACCAAGTACAGAAAAATCAAACTTGTTTTTGCGAACTAATCACAATCATTAACTGATTATGACATGTAAATATAAGGGATTCCCTACCTTTAATAAGCATAATAGTTTTCATTTGGATATTAAATTTGTGGTGAAATAATGAAATATTCAAATCAGAAATAAAGTATACAGATCATATCATCAATCAATCCTGCAATCACGAATTATTACGAAAAACGTTATTTCTTCTTCTCGGGAGTTCATTCCTCTAATTGGAGGGACCACCCAAATTCTAACTGTCAGCGAAAACCACAAAATGACCTTAACAAGCAGATGACCCACCTCGTTTATTGCATTTAAGGGGGAAAGCATTGACGACTTTCTACGTCGGAGCCGAGTTTAAAGCAGTTTTCGGAAAGCAACTTCCGACGTTCCAGCCGGGTTTAAGGCAGTTTTCGGAAAGCAACTTCCTACGTTCCAGCCGGTTTTCAAGAGACATGTTGGAGCGACTTTCTACGTTCCAGCCGGTTGAAGAGTTAAATTAAACCATAAATTCTACGGGAACTAACAGAAAATTAGAGAGTTACATATTACGTTATGATTGAAACTTTGATAATATTATGAGTAAATTATATGACTATCAAAATTTGAAGTTTTAAAATATTTTGATGAAGAAGCTATTAAAGTAGGAATTACATAAAATATTTAATTATTAAAATTTTAACGAGCATTAAGATTGGCTAACCGCTGGTCTCAAAAGGCGGCTTGTTTCAAATAAAATCATGAAAGGAACGATGAAATAGATTCATTTCGAAAACAGTATTCCAGAAGCTGAAAGTGCCAGAGGCAATTACTTAATTCGGTTTAGCAAAATTTTCTGAAAAATTTTAAATTTGTATTTTGCTCAAAATGATGAAACTGTATCATTTCATGGGATGAAATTATTTGGAAATATAATAAGAATTTGTGAGTCTTGGATATTTTTCTACAGCGACTAATTTGATATAACCATTGAACATGCATACTAATTAACTTCTGTAAACTCAGAAAACAAATGATTATAATGCATCTTAAATATTTAAAAAAAGTTATAAATTGTCCCAAGGTATTCTTTATTTAGTTAAACGCTGTTATTACCGTTTAAATGTCGCTTAACTGGTTGTTAAAACTAGTTATTAACCATTGTTCCTTTCGGTTTTTTTCCCTCGACAACTTTTCTCACATTTCAACGAATCTTATTAAAATGGGCATGTAAGGCTCTGATAATCCTTTTTAAAAGGACTTAGAGCTTTAATCGCACAATTTATCATTTAAAAAAAAGGAAATTAGATGAGAAACAAAAATATAAAGGGTCTGGTAGTTAAAAAAAAGATATAAATATCTTTAATAAGCATTTTCAAAGAAATCAAGTTTCATACAAAGCTTATTATTTTTTTTTTTCGTTACTTTCTTCGTGTAAACAACGAATTTCAATTATCTGTCTACATCGTTTTGAGATTGTTGTTGAAAGACTTAAGAGTTCGATTCCATATTATGCACTTGTGATGAAATTATGATCAGGAGATGGATCAACTTGTGATGTAAAATTTTTTGCTTGTGGCACGCGAATGGTTTTGCACTTCTTTTGTATCAGTTTTATGTTCTCAGATTCAAAAAATGCCTTCTGAAAATGCTGCAATTGTAATAATGAAACTCGCTGAGTTAAATTTGAAATTGAACTGCTTGAGATAAAAGTTGCATTTAAATATTTTAAAAACTCTTTTATGTTTTTATTTTATTCGGATGTTTCATGTTTGTTAAAATAGAATTTTGTAGTCGATTTTTCACTCAATATCTAAGTGTTAGGATGTTAATATTTGACTCACTTAGTTGTTATGAATGAAAAAACATTTTCATATTTTCAGAAAACTTAAATTATAAATTAATTAATTTACTTATTAAATTATTAAATTAATTATGATACCTTATATTAGGCACCACTTCATAAGAAATGCGAGAAAAAATGTTTCAATGATTCCATGTTATATAATTATTTCAAACACTGTCTAACTCACTTTTTGTTACTTTTCCTTTTCAATGATTTTTGATTAATTTTGCCCCCCCCTACTCATTCCAAGGAATATTGAAATAAAATTTAAAATTTGAAATAAATTATATCAAAGTAAATTGTTCCTGAGTTCCTTTCTACGTTTTACAACTTTTAGGATGTCTTTGTTTTCGTGTTAGTGGAATGATATTTTTTTTCTTTGATTTCTAAAATGATGAGTTTTTAATGTTTTTCTTAAGTAATTTGAATATTTTTTTTATTTTAATTCTTACATCTAGAAAAATATTTCTTACTGTATTGAATAAATTTCGCTATTTTGAAACTTCGATATTTTCTCAAAATTTACTAGTTAATCATACAGTTTAGAAGGTGTAATTGAATTGAAAAAAACAACAACAAAGCTTTAAAAAAACAATGCTAAAAAAACAATTTCTCTTAAGCAGAGAAACAGAAAGAATGAAAATTTTGAGAAAGAGTGAAAATTTTCGTAAGGTAATTTTGAAATAAGAAACTATTAAACGCTAGAAACAAAATTAATAATACATTATATAATTCGGCAGCTCTTTAAAGTAAACCATTTAATTCTGTATTTTTGAGTGCCATTAAAATATTTCTGTATTAATGTAATTCTAATTACAAGTAAATTTATAACTATAACTTGTGAATTTCTAAAAGACGTTTTCCTGAAAAGCCCATATTCAAAACTGTCAAACTATAAGTGTTTTCATACCGAAACCCTTATTTAGCAATTGGGCTAAATTTAATTATCTGCGAAACTTTTTAAGTTGCACACCGATTTCATTGCAAAGAATTATATTTTTAAAAATCAGTTTTGACATTAAGTTTGCTGTTTTCTGAAAAAAAAAATTACAAAAGAAGCTTTTACTTTACTAAAATAAGAAGAAGCTGAATGACATGTTTCATCTCTCTCTGTTTAGATTTTCTGTACGCCAGTAATTAGTCCATTCGAATTGTTATGGAATGTAAGCAAACGTGAAAAAATATATAATGACAATTTTACTGGTTATTGTTTACTGACTGTTTTGCTGGTTTACTGCCAATTTATTACCTGCTATTCAAAATAGTTTTGAGACTTCTAAGAATAGACTTCTAAGTTTAAATCCGGAAATGTTACTGGGTAAGGTGTGGAGGGGTCAGTAGTAAACCCTTGTTTTCGCAATTAAATGTAAAGCTGTATTCTTAAAAGAAAAGTTTGAAGTTAAAAAGTTGTAGGCATTAAAAAGACATATTTGATTATCTACATAGCATTACAATTGTTTAAATAAATAAGGAGTAAATTTTTTTAAACAGCAAATTAGGAATCAATATTTTTCATATTTTTAACTTAAAATTCATTTAATTTATAAATCCATAAAAGAGCTGAATAATTAGAATTCCACCTAAATATGTGTTACATAGAAGGGAATGAAAACTTAAAAATTTCTTATCATTGTCTGCATTATTTTCTAAGAACAGACGCCAAAAAAGTTTTTTTTATATAAGTCAGAATTTACAGGCTGAAAAATATTCCTATTTTTAAAGCACTGTTTTTTGATTTTAGATGATATTATTATAGCCTATTTCCAGAAACATAAGGGGTGAAAACTGAATTTGAAAAAGAAAAATAATCTTTATTTGGCAAAGGTTAGTTCTAGAAAAATACTACATTATAATATTCGCAAGCGTAACGGTCTTAAGGAAATGCTTTCGGGCTTAGTAATCAAGTCAAAAGTTTAATTTCAAAATCAATTTTCACCACTTTTTTTAAAAAAAATAGATCATTATAATACCATCTGAAGTTGAAGACCAGTACTTTTAAAATTGGAATACCTTTTAGTCTGTGAATTTTGATTGATAGAAAAGTATTTATAGGCATTTTTCAACAAGTCTATTTTCTTTTTCAGAAAATGTTATATTTCGAAGAAAAAAATGATGCAGATATTGATCAGTTATCCCCTTCTATGTAGCACATATTTAAGTGGAATTCTAAAAATTCCGCTTAAAAATAATTTTAAAAAAATTACTATTGAACTATTGAACATATCATCCTGCTTCACTGCTTATCGATAAAACTTTTTAATATATACAAGATTTTACTATCACACTTTTTCTTTGGATTGATAACTGTTTATTTAATCTTGAAAAATCAGGGTTTCAACTTTCAACTCTGTTTCACCTCTTATCCAATAATATATCCAAGTGAAACTGAGAGGCCTATTTTGGGTAGCCAACTCAACAGGTGAAACCAATAAAATTACAGTTATTTACTTTTTCAGTACCAAATGGACTATACCTATATAATATATTTTTCAGATAGTTTGTTATAAAAGATTTAGTTAACATATTTTTTAAATCCTTCTAATTGTAAGGAGATTTTTTAGCATTTCATCCCCCAAATTCATTAATGCTTAAATAAGGTAATACGACGCTTAAAACAAATCCACGTGTATTTAGAGATAAAAGCGTTTTTAGTTAAATGAGAAATAATATTAAAAGGTAAACTCTGCACATTCCATTCTATTTTCTACAATATATATCCTTTTAAATTTTTTCTCCACGCGACTTTAAATTTGCGAATACTTGAAAGTGCTTGAAATGAAAGTACATTCTATTAAAATAAATAAATAACTTGCCAAAATATTGTATGTGATTATTTGAAAACAGGATTTATTTTTTGTACGGATTTTCGATTTAAAGCAATGGTCTATTATCTTATTATAGAATTGCCGCTATAAAAATAGTATTACTGATATCTTATTATACAGTTTATTACATATTTTGTTTTAATGCATCGTTTGTGTAATTATTTGTTTCTTTTTCAGGTACCATGACAAAAAAGAAGAAAATTCTTTGAATCTCCAATATTATCGCCTGATAATGAATTGTGTTAATATCATGAAAGCAAAATAACAAACATTTGTTGTTCCTGTTGGACATTCCGCATGAGGTGCTATTTGCACATTGACAATAAAGTACATATGTGGAAAACAATCATTCTGATCAATATTCTTCAAATTTTTTATTTAAAATTTTATCAAAACAATAGATTTTGATATTATCTGATACTTCATCAGTTTGACATATTAATGAAGAAATAAATTTAAAAGAGGAGAAAATGGGCCTCTTTGATGAACTTTTCATCAACTGTTACAACAGAAGTTGCTATGCGAACCTCACAAATATTTTGTGGAACTTATCCTTGACAGAAGAAGTAATTTATTTTGCAAGACCTGCAGAAATATTAACTCCTTGGGAGATTAATCCATATTTCAAAGCCATTATTACTACGTACCTGATAACATTCTTTATAGGTGTCGTAGGCAATATTATTGTCATTTCTCTAACACTTAGAGATCCAGACAACAGTGTGACCAGCTTATTTCTGGCGAGTCTAGCGTTAGCAGACTTGCTCTTATTAACAATATGTGCTCCTTTAGATATAGCACATTATTTCGTTGTGCAGTGGGACGAAGGCGGAAGCATATGCAGGATGTCGGCGTACGCAGAAAGTGTTTCTGCGTTTGCATCTGTGTTAAATTTAATGGCTGTTACTCTTGAAAGGTAAAGTATTAAAACATTTTTAATAATTTCTAAAGAATCATTTCATTATATGTATACGAAAAAAAAATTAAGCTATTTTATAGCTAGTTTCTTTATACTTTGTTTTTGAATATTTATGGAAACAACCGTTTTTTTGCATCATATTATTTTATATAAATTAATAAGCATATTTAAAACAGTAATATTGAAATAAAATCAGCAATTAAGCTGCATTTGATATTTTTAGAATTTTCCATTAAATATGAGAAAATAAACATTAAATTACTATGTACCTTAGAAGATCATAGTTTGGAAAGACCATTGAAGTTAATATAAGAAGGTGCACATCATATAATAATATGATTTGACCGAAGTATACATTTTCACACGATAACCATGAATAAAAAATTCAATTCAAGCTTTGCTCCTCTCCCTTTTTATTTTCTCGTGCACGAAATGTAAGGTAAATATTATAACCGATATAAAATTCGAACTCGAAATTTTGATAAATCTACACGTTTCAGACATCATTCAGTTTGAAAAATACAATTTTGGTTTTATGTCTGTCAGTCTGTCTGGTTGTAAACACCAAACTGCTTTGACCTAGACGAATGAAATTTGGTATATGGACTCATTTGTAGATTTATATAAAATTTTAATGAAATCCATTCACAGGAAGTCGATTACAAGTGAACTCGATGACTTCAAAATGCAAAGAGCTTAGTAGATAAAATCTGGTACACAGGTTTAGCATCTAAATTATAGACTTTTACCAAGTTTTGAACCAAATTTGCCAAAGGGTTGATCGTCTACCATCTGCACTTTCCAACGCATGCAAATGAAATAAATCATGAACAGAATGCCTTCATTAAAAGAAATTCGAGATATTATTTTATGACTACAACTCTCAAATTTTGATTTCATTCTGTAAGGAAAAGGGCTTTCAAAATACATTTTCTCACTATAGATGCAGTAAAAATTTAGATTCTCGTCAAAGATCTGTATTTCGTAACTATTGTTCGATAATACCATGCAAGGCATTTATGGCTTTACTAAAGGTCCATAATTTTATGGGGGGCAATCACATCCCTTTTATTTTCTCGTATGATCACTCAAAAACTCTGTTCATTAAACCGATAATATTCTTATTCATATGCAGCTATATACAATTTAAGCAGAATACATAAATTTTAATGCTACATCAGAATAAGAAATATAAATTCGAGGAAATGGTTCCATTTAGCGCCACTCATTACTTGGAAGTAAAGACGTTTGCACTTTCTGTAAATAAAAACAGTATAGTAAAATTTAGCATAATCATTTTTTGAATATTAGTACTCTATATTATTTATCTAAATACTTATGATGCTGTATGATTAGGCGATTAGAAGAGTCAATGCTAGATAACAGCATTGAATGCGTTCCTTTCGTGTTTTATAGACTGTAGGCTTCATTATTAAGAACATAATTAGCTTGGGTGTAAATCAATGGGATAAGTCCTCTTGAATGATTGGATTAACTTTTGTTTACATAACATCTCTAGAAACTTTTTAATGAGGCCAGAATAAGGTGTCTACTTTTATCCCAGTTTAAACGTGAAAAAAATTTTGTGGATGTCGGCAGATTATATCTTTCGATGGTCACATTAACCAGTACATCATTCCAAGAAACGCCATTAATGTTCATGTTCAAATAGAGATGGCATTCTTCATCCATTTATTTGTTCTTATGCAGGTTTATTGAACGGTAATTAAATCCTACAAGATCTCAGTGTGTGAGGAAATTTTTTTAGTGAGGAGGTATTTTGCCTCTGAATTGGCCAGTGCCTTCTCTGGATTTGATATTCCGATTGAACATGTGTGGGATTATTTAGGGAGATATGCAGAGTGTGGCCGAATTCGACCGACAAATTCAGAGGGTTGATAGTAGGTATCAGGAGGATAAGCAATCACATACAAGGTGGGGTCCCAAACGACGTTTGGTAGGTGAAAATCGCAAAAATATATGGAGTCGGAAAACTGTTGGAAACTGTAAAAAATTAACAAACGCTGTTTCAACTATGAAATTTCTTTTAAGTGAAAGCACATTCTTAAAAGTTTTTTTCACATTGGTTACATATGGTGATCTAGGTGATATGGTGATATGGTGATCTAGGGAGTCATAAATTACTCAAAACGAAAAAATAGTTTAGAACCCATATTTGCAAGTATATTAAAACTTGATGAAAAATAAAAGCTTGAAAATGTTAGGAATTTTATATTTTATAATTTGATATAAGCGTGTAGTGTGAGAACTGGGGAGTTTTAAAGATATTCAAGAAAAATTAAAATGGGAACCAGAAAACATCGCTACAACAGCAGTGCCGATGTTCGCAGAAAGAGTCAAATTCGAAAGATAAATTTAGAGCAAGGGTAATAGGCATTAAGTAGATGAAAAATTACCAGAAATCACAGCAGGTAACGTTTTTCAATGAAAATCACAAATCGGGTGGAATTCGCACGTTGGATGCTTGATGCCACACAGGAAGATGCACACTTTTCTGCTAGTGTTTTATTCTCAGATGAAGCCTTTTGACAAGAGAAGGTCTCTTCAACACAGACAATGCGAATATTCAGTCATTCGAAAATCCGCACATCACTATCCCGCCGAACGTACAACACAAGTTTCATATTACCATCTGGGCAGAGTCATCTATTTGGGCCGTATCTTCTGCCCGAACGCCTCAGCGACACAAAGTACCTTGTTTTTTTCCAGCACGATCATCCAGATTTACTACATGGAACACTGACAATTGTACGCCAGAGCATTTGGTTAATGCATGAGGAACACCAGCACATTTTAGTTGCATTCATGAAATAGGACTTGCGAATGAAGCGAATGTTTGCGAATGAAGTTTAACGACCATCATTTCTGCAATGCTCATTAATGAATACTTTCTCGCTGCTTTTATTTTTTTCGAACGCATGAAAAATTTACATAAGAGGAGGTTTCTTCTAGATTACCTTGTTCCTAATCCTCGCATTCATAGGGCCATTGTCTTCGCCAGACTCATTTTCTTTTCGAAGTCTGTTTTTGCGACTTTCACTGAATAAACGTTACCTGCGACCCTATGTTTTCAGGTATTTTTCATCTACTTAATGCTTATTAACCTTGCTGTGAATTTGTCTTTCTAATTTGACAACGCTCCCTGCGAACGTCGGCACTGATGTTGTAGCGATGTTTTCTGGTTCCCATTTTAGTTTTTCTTGAATATCTTTAAAACTCCCCAGTTCTCACACTACACACTTATATAAAATTATAAAATATAAAATTCCTAACATTTTCAAGCTTTTACTTTTCTTCAAGTTTTAATATTTTTGCAAATATGGGTTCTAAACTACTTTTACGTTTTCTGTAATTTACGACCCCCTAGATCATCAAGTCCGCATGCTACTGACATGAAAAAAACTTTTAAGAATGTGCTTTCACTTAAAAGAAACTTCATAGTTGAAATAGCATTTATTATTTTTGTATTAATTTTTTACCGTTTCCAACAGTTCTCTGGCACCATATATTTTTACGATTTTCACCTACTAAACTTCGTTTGGGAACCGAAGTTGTATGGTGATTCTTTGTCCCCCTGATGCCTACTATCAACTCTCTGAATCTGTCGGTCGAATTCGATAACACCCTGTATATTTCCGCTTAACCCGTGCCTTTCCCAATATTTCAGCATCTTCGAATTTACTTAAAAATACAATGAGTTTTATGCCAAATAAATTAGTAAACACTTTCAACAACATAGAATTTCATTGCTATGCCTTTATAATTGTTTGAGGTGATCATACTTCATATTGAGGCTGATCATACTTCGAATTTAGGTGATATGTTTTTTAAATGCTTTCATTTTGTGTATTTTCAAGGCAGAAAATGAGTTCTCTCTCACACACCTCACAGGATAGAGAACAACCATGCCCGAAACAGGACCGACCAGATCACGGGAAATACGCGTTACCCCTATACCGGGACGCATGCAAACGCACTTGATATAAAATCACTATACGAAATTTCGTCCATTTGGCTGAAATTGTCTCGTGTTATCCTGTGCAGAAACAAATATAATTTCAAAAATGTGTTTTTTGGAAACAGAGAAGTCTGAAACGTGGAGATTCGTTAAAATCCCGAATTCGAATTTTTTTGACCATTACGGTACTTTGTCTTTGTATACTTCGCATGCGAGAAAGTAAAAATTAAATTTTTGTTCTCATTTATTTCGCGATAAAATGATTCAGTTTTAATGAACATAATGTTCTTACATGAATATTTGTTGTATTTGCATGTTTTTTTTTTTGTCTGTGATAGTCAGCCTAGTATTTATTAATCATCTCTAAACTCCTTTTTTTTTATATATAGCTTCGATTCTTCAGTGAGATTTTCGCTTTTGATTTTTGTCTATACAGTGTGCTTGAAACATTTTTTTAAGTGTAAATAGACATTAAGATATTTGAATTCGTTTTGATATCATATTCGTAGTAGTTCATTGAGTATAAATTTAAATTTTTTTTAAAAGATTGAAACAGCATACAATATGAGCCTTCCTTCGATACATTTCACAGTCTTATCAGTTCTTGTTGTCAATAATCTAAACTTGATACTATATCTCTAAAGAATTTTTAGACAGATTTATGTGTCAAAGTAATCCGGACTATCATTTGCACAGTCTTTAGAAAACTGAATTTAAACGACAGCTAGAAAAGAGAGAAAAATTATCAATCATCGATTATTTCAGTTTACTAATTCTCTTCTCTGTTAAGTAAAGAGTACCTCAAAATTGTATTTCAAATGCTTAAAAATGCCTCAATTTTCTAAATTCAAGTTGTAATTTATATACTGTTGTAGTAATATGCCTGCTAAAGATATTGGCAAAAATAAATAAAACGGAACGTAATAAATAAAACAAACTTAAAATTGTTGGCAAAAATAAATAAAAAATAAATAAAACGAGCTTTAAATAGCCTTTTTCGTAATAAAAACGTCATTTAATTAGTATTTAAAATCCTAAAATGGTAAAAGTTGAATATTTTTTAAATTGTTATTGGTAATCGATAATGCCTAATAATTGCTAATGCCTGGTAATCGGTAATAGATAACAATACTTTTCAAAATTTGTTTGAGATTATTACTGAATTTAACTGCTCTAAATATTATGTTTAAATGGCTTCTTCTAATATATATATATATATATATATATATATATATATATATATATATAAATATGTGTAAAGTAGTTTAAATTACTGAGATCCCTTCAAATATGTTAAACTATATTATGCACATAATAAAAATTTGCATATTTATTTACATAATATTGTGCATCTTTTTTATGAAAATGTTTTTTTTAAACATTTCAGTTAAAGATTTTTAAACCTATATTCTTAAAAAATTTTTGTTAATGTAATTAAAAATTTTTTCTCATAGCTTATGAATGCTATAAGGAAAGATTTAGCACTGAAAGGATAGAATTGTAGAGTAGCGAAATGATATTTTTTTAACATTTGGAGGCAACAAAAAAAAGTTTTTGAAAGATAGAAAACAAAAGAAAAAGCATTCTTTAAATGTACTGAAGAAGATTCTCTTTTGAAAACAGCTTACTAGATTTCTTGTCAACAGGTAGCATAGGGATAAAAATTAATGTAAAAACTATCTCTTAGATTTAAATGTTTAATTCAAGATATTGTCCATTTACGTTAAATGCACTTATATCTAAACTTGCGAATTCCAAAATGGAGCTTAAAATTTTATTTCTAGGACCAGAATGCAATTCGAATTTCTTAATGTTTAAAAATCAGTTTCTCTTTCATACCCAAATATTTTTTTCAGAAGGAGTTCATACTCATTCAAAAATGATATAAAAACACAGAATGAATGAAACACACAATTTAAATGATGCAACCTATATTTTAGCTCATTAACTTATCAAAGCTGATTTAAATAAATACTTGCTCTTTGATAGCTTTTTAAAAAAATAATCAGAGAACATAACAAAATAACAAATTTATATATTTGCTATTTTATTTATATATTACAAATTTATAGATTTTCAATGCTTCTTTTACAGTACATCTTTATTCTGAAGGAGTATATCGTGTTACAGCATCATATAACATAAGGGAATAAAGAATATCGAATTCACATTCCAAGTTTAAATAAAATGCAATGAGTTTAATTGTTCAATAATTCGAAAATAACCATGAATAATTATTTATTTCCATTGGTTATTATGTTCATTTTCCGTCGACTTCTTTTTTGTAAGGAATACATACAATAGTTTGATGTTTAAAAACAGAAAGATTTCAACGAGATGGCTTTCTACTGTTGGATAATGCTGAAATTAAGATAAAAAAGAGTGAATGAAAATAAAATCATACGGAAGATATATTAACAATAAACCAAAATGGATAAAATTTTGAAATATTGTCTCAAGATAAAGAAGAAGTCTCAAGAAGAAGAAGAAATAACTTCTTAGAGAATTGGATTCTAATATAATACTTTTGTTTTTGTGAAGAAATCAAAATGTATTGGAATAATATATTATTAAAGAAATGCTAACTTAATTTCTTTGCCATTAGATTGAAAACTGAAACTGCACGAATATTTAATATCTCAATTCACTACTCCATATTTTTATCCACGAAATAATTTCTCTTTATTTGTAACTAAAATAAAATTTGAAACTGCTAGCTTCATTTTTTTAAAAAATAAAGATTACCAAAATTAACCAGGATTAGTTCTGAGCTTTGTGCCGAGAAAGCTATTCGGTAAGTCTCAACCAAATTCGATACGTATATTTTCCTGCCTATGCCGTTTCGATTTCAGAAATATGAATATAGGTAATAAACCATTAATTTACATTATGATCGCTATGGGATAATGGCACTGTTCTGTTAGTAATTTGCATGCTAACGAACATATTTAGCAACTTTGTCACATTTGTCACTTTGACTTTCAGCGAATGGTCTGAACAGCATATCCGCTATGCTATTGGATTTGCCAGGGGTATAACAGATCTTGAGATTGAACTCTTGGATTTGTAAAGACCATAGAACTGGTCGACCGGAAGTGGACATCAAAATTTTGAACCAACATAGAGGCTGGTGACCTGATGTTTCTATGATTTTGGCACCAACTATAAAACCACGAAGTTTCTGAGGAGCCCACACTTCATCCTGGACTTCTCGTTCGGTTGCACTGAAATTTTTTCTGCCTCCGATCAGGAAACTGATCCTTCAATACAAGAGAGGGATTAAAATTTGCTTCAAAGCGTTGAAAGCCTTTTCTTCTTCTTTCTCCCGACATCAAGGAGCTGTTTTATTGGTAAGATTATTTAGAGGTCTAGTAACATCAAAGAAATTTTATAAGATGTGCCTTTACCATCAGCAGGTTTGTAGAAAAAGCTGTACCAGCTTCACACCTTTGTGGTAAGGCATATTCTAGATTGCAGATGTTTTATCTAGATAAATTTTTATGCTTCTTGGTGCAGTACTTGGTGCTTCAGCTGTGCAAAATTTCATTTTCTCTATTTGCTAGTAATTTGCACGGTTTCAATCTTTCCAAGACATTTCTCATATCTTCTAAAAGTTCGAATGTTTGAGATAGTAAAATTACACCATCCATGTAGGACAATATGTTACCATTTTCGAGGTCATTTTTGAATTGATCAATCTATCTTTGGAAAGTCACTGACTGATTCTTCTAAGAGCATGCAGTTAAATCGGTAAATGTCGAAAACATAGGTGAATCCCGATTTGTCTCTGTTCAAACAGTGACATCTATTCGATGATATCCAGTTTTTAAATTAACGGAGTTTATATACTGCATGTGACTGGCAGTATGTAGAAGCTCGTCTACCTTGGTAAAGGGTAAGCCTCATGCAGTCAATAGAATTCAGGTTTTCAGTTGTCAGAGTAAAGCCAATAACTTTTAATAGGCTTAGGGACTAAATCAAACGAAGTAGAATACGGCACTTTATTAAATTCGACGATTTTTTTTTCATTTAGAGGGCATTTAATCTTAGAATTCGGAGTTAATCTTCGAGATAGTGACAATCTACAGGGAGAAACAGTTACATTTGATTGATTCAATTTATCAATATGGAAAGGTGGATTCTTAAACTAGGTATTTATTTATGCTAATTTAAAACAGCATTCAGAGTGCTTTACTTCTGATTGGTAAGCATACTCCCTTAATTTTCTCACAAAAACTCAGTATATACTTCTGAGACATATTCTATTATTCTATGATGGTTTTAGAGGTATGTGGATATTTTTTTTTCTTTTCTAAATGGTACTTTCTATAAAGGTTATCAGAAAAGTACATTTTTGACTCTTAAGGTCAAAAACCAGTTCTGTAATCAGAAGGAAATCAAGAACTGTTATCTTTCGTTGCAGGCAGATCTAAGCATTTAGATTGTATAAATCTGTATTTTTCTGAACCTTCACCTTAATGACGAGGATTTCAGTAACAGAAGATCGTCTATTAGCAAACAGTTTCAGTAATTAGATCGTCTATTATTATTATTATTATTGATAGATTCTTTGGTAAATTTTGCATCTTGTTTCTGAAAACATTTTTATAAATTTTCTCCAAAAATGGAATGTGTGCCTGCCGAATTAATAAAAACGATTCCATTAATACTGTTGATTCTAAAATGTAGAAAGATAATTTGTTTAAAAGATTATTAAAGTGCTGGTGTAACAGTGAATTACTCTGTTCCTTGTAGAACAAATATCCCAAATGTACTTTCGGGCTTGTTTGTCCTAAATTTTTTGCCCTTTGTAGTATAACATGTTGGGTTAGAGACGTCAGAAGTACCATAACAATAACAAGTCAAAGAAGGTCTTTAAATTTGTTAAAGTTTTTTTCTATGAACTCGGTCATCGCTGATAGAATCCCCCTACTTTGACTAAGGACTACGGCCCCAAGACAGAAACTGTGATAGTAATACGAATTTAAACTAAGAAAACAAAATTAGGAAAA
>JAPMOR010087663.1:0-14571 GCA_026543865.1 Argiope aurantia
TAAAGTTAAATTTATAAATTTATCTAAATCAAATATAATCAATATATCCTGGGGAACCAGTTGGTCGTCTGAAGCAAACAATAATAAATAAAAATTGATCCCTCATAAAATTTTCCATCTGAGTAACGTTTAAAAAATTTATCCATGTACCTTATCATTGAAGAGTAATCTCTAACAACCCCCCCCCCCCCCCCCCAAAAAAAACAGAATATTTGGTAAAGAAGATGCACTCCTGTCAAGGCAGTAAGAATCGAAAACCAAAGTTCATAAACATCCAGCGAGAAAGACAGAATAGAGGAGGCGTGAGGCACGAGAATAAAGGCAAACTTTAAATGAGAGTGGGAAAAAAAAAGTTTCATTCTACGAACCGGAACTGCTGTGATTGCAGTTCTAGTACTTCTAAATTCAAAAAGTTACATTTTTCTTCCAATTAATCAGTCAGTCTTTAGCACAATGAGTTTTCATGGGCTGTATGTCGAATGGCCCCGACTTGTGATTCTCTTTGCTTTTTTTCATTGTCAGACTTATTTTTGCGTTTCTTATTGCCTTTATCTCCATTTTCGCTGATCAACAGATTCTCAGAATAATAAATATCAAAGAAAAAAAAGCAAGAAAATTCGGCTTAAAAAATTGACTATTAAAAACAAATTTAAGGGTTATGCGGCTCTGCAACCCTAATGGATAAACGGTCACTGTACAATATACAAACTCTTAACCATAGGCGAAGAAAGAAAAGGCATTCCATCCTCGCTCAACGAGCAAAACAAAATGGGAAAAAACGCCTCACCTAACGAACGATGTTTCGCCGAACGAGTATCGAAGACACACCGTGACATCACATGCTAGATTAGTTTGTATCAGTCAGCATTGAACTCTTGTTGGAAAAAAACATTAAATCTATATGGAGGAAGTTTTGGTTGGACAGCGTTGTTGAACTCGACTTCGAGGGTCTTAAGCATGTGTCTGCAGAGCCTTAATCGACGAGATTGTGCCTATATTCAAGATTACAGAGTTAAAGATGGATAGCAATAACACTAATAAGCTAGTAGAATAAGATAGCCAAAGCAACTGAAGAACTTATAGAGCTGCATTCTGAATCCCA
The DNA here is from genome assembly GCA_026543865.1 of Argiope aurantia. NCBI lineage: Eukaryota > Metazoa > Arthropoda > Arachnida > Araneae > Araneidae > Argiope > Argiope aurantia. The sequence goes on from JAPMOR010087663.1 coordinate 1,103, forward strand.
GAAAAATACTGCAGAGGATACTAATCAAGGGAGGAAGAAAAAATAGACTCAGCACTGTAGGAATCTTCTAGTAAAATTAAAGACATGCTGAAAGCATATGAAATTATTGCATGGTGCATTGCGAAACATCGCTCTATCGAGGGTGTAGATGTGCGTGCTATAAATTCATTTAATACTCTACCTAATTTTCGTTTTTTTTAAAGAAATTTTTGTTCTATTTTATATGGATACCTATGGTTTCGTTTAAAGAGTATTTTACGTTACAAGTAAGATTTGGGAACGAATTATGCTTGCTAAGCTTCGTTCTACTATGATCTTTCCCCGCCCCCCGATTGTTGGAACTCAGTTCATGGCCTGTAAGGTAATTGCCGAATGAAAAAGGAAGCTTTTTTAATTTATGGAAAAATGTTACCTTTAGAATTATGAGGCAAATTTATCTTTGGATAGAAATCACTCAATATACTACACTTTTTTCTATGCAGACCGCAGCAATTTTTTGTTTCTGATTTAAAACCATTTTTCAATTTTAAGAACATCCAATGAAAGAAAAACTTGTTTACTGAATGGCTAATAAGACTTGAAGGGATAGATAATGTTTAATTTAAGCACCATTAGTTCAGAATCATAGTAGCGAATTCCCTCTCCTTCTGAAAAAAAAAAACGATTTTTGAGGTAAGATCATCAAATAGTACTTAAATTAACCCTTTTACACATACTGAAGAAGTTCACCTCCTTGTCACTAGAGTTCATTATACGATATGCGAGTAAAATGACATTTGACATGATATTTTTTTTTCCAGATGATGAATTTTGGATCATTGTCACTGTAATTCCTAGCAGATAATATATACATATATTACTATTACCTTTAAACATATTAAAATAATAAAAATGTAAATTAGCAAAGCATTTTCAAAAATTTGGTAAAATTAGTGGAAAAAATCATGAAAATCAAATGATATGGCATTATAAGAATTTGAAATATTTAAAATTTCTAATTTCATTTATTTTGACAATTCTATCAGAAATTATTAATAAAAAACTGACATTTTTTTTAATTTAGAAAAGCTACAACTTTAATAAAAACTAAAATATTCTCCCCCCGAAATTGCTTTACGTCACTTTGTTATTGCCGAGTTAATATTTTCTTTATATAAAGTATCTCAAAATTGGATTCCGCTGAGGTCTTTATCATTATATGAAACTAATGACCTCTAACCTTAGTCTTACCTTAATTTAAACCTTAAACCTTAAACCTCGTTAACTGAACAAAATCCATAAAAAGCCGGCGTCTTGGCATAGGGGTAGCGCGTCTTCCCCGTGATCTGGGCGTCCTGGGTTCGAGTCCCGGTTCGGGCATGGTTGTCCTTCATTTGTTCTATCTGTGAGATGTGTGAATGTGCCCCCCTTTAAAAAGGGGCTGTGCAAGCGAATGTGATGCGTGAGTAGCAAAATCGTACTCTTGGCCCTAGTTGGCGCTACTAAAATAAGAGACGTTCCCTTTCGGCTTAAAATCGTTGATTTCAAATCAGCGGACTTGCCTATGGCAAGTGCCATCGGAAACAACAACAACAACAAATCCATAAAAAGAAACAAAGTAAAAAAACAAACTGACATTATGTGAAAAAGGTTTTTATAATTTCTACATGTGTTTTCAAAATATACAAAATAAATAGTTATTGTATATTCTTGAATACCTGGAACAATCTAATTAAATAATAATAGCAGGCTTGGAATATATACAAGCATCTAAATATTTTTATTGAATGAATTATGCGAAGTTGTGAAATTTAAAATTGAAATAAAGTATTATCAACGTTTAAAAATCTTACGAAAACAGACAATTATCATTAAATAAAATTCAACATAAAAGTTTTACCAAATGTTAAATTATTTCAGGGAGAATATTATAATTCATTTTATTCAAGAAAAGGAATGAATTTTAAATGCTGTGATATTGAAACAAATCTGCAGTTAAAAGCCATAACCAAAAACAAATACCGCTTTTTTATTTAAATCAAATATTAATTTAAAGTCAGTGACACAGATAATAAAATGAAAGAAATTAATCAAATAAAAAAATATCTTATAATTAAGCGAGTTTGAATTCAAACGAAAGATAAATATGGATAAGACAAAAATGCGCCAACTAATTGCATTGATATATGAAAAATTAAATCCTTTAAAATAACCCTATTAAAAGAACTCTAAACAGTATTTAAAAGGTTTAACCAATTTTCAATAAAGGATCACCAATTAACGAACTATGCTCCTTACGATCTAGTCGTCTTTGGCGACCATTTTGTTCCCTAGGAATTTTGATTTCGTTTACTTTCAATTGCTTCTTCTCTCATAGGGATCTTCTGTTCCATGCATAACATTCATGATTCCTCTAAAAAAGTACTTTGAAGTGTCAAATTTTAACAGAAATTGAAATCGTATTAATTTGATATTCTAATATCTGTTCTGTTTATAGTGTGTTTGTACCATTCTATTAGAATCAAGTTCCATGACATCAAAGGGTATAAAATTGTAATTGTCCGATTGATATATCTTCTAACATTTTTATTTGTATTGTAAACCACACAGATTTTAAACAGAATAGTTCTTCTTTAACTTTCAACAATGGAAGAAAATCACTCGATTAAATAATGGATGAAACAATGAAAACGATTTGAATTGCAGGACAACAATATAATCTATTGCTGGAATTTAGATTAAAAAAAACTGCCAACATTAAAAAAATCTAATATCATTAAAAATACTTTTTTTTTATTTTGAAAGACTGTAAAATTTATTTATGCGCGATATTTTCCGAAATTATTCTCGTAGAATTTTAAAATTTGGCTTTAATTTTAATTAATTAATATTTCAAGAATCACCCCGAGATGCATATTTTCACCTTTGAAAGTAAATCTAGGCCTAACATTTCCTGTAGAGTGTCACCATTCATATCTATTATTTTTAGAGAAAAAAAATTAAAAGTTGGATGTCAAAATTTGCTTTACAGTTACGGTTCAAAGGAAGCATCCGTTTACGTTTTAACACGAAAAGAAGAAAAAAGAGCGAATATTTTCCATGCAATTTCTTGTGATTACATAAACGACGCATTAATTAATGTCTATTTTCTAGCCCTGCAATTTTATTTTTCTAAATCTCAGGGATTTTATTAACTAATTGTGTTTTTGAGTTATCCTGTAAGCGTGTATACAGGTAGAGAAGTGATCAAAAAATTTAAACAGAGATATATAATTTTAGCATCAAAATTCACTCATCTTGCTTATTGCTTATTTTTTGTTATAAAGTTCATAAAGGCATGAGCAGACAGACAGTAATTATATTCTGCAGTGATAGAATATCGTTCGATTAATGAGAATATTTTTCTTACGTTTGGCACACGTTTATAATTTTGAAAATAAACTATGTACCCAAATTCCATTCGCCAATTTTGTTGCACTTTTGAGTTATCGTGTTCCACGTTCAAATAGACAGACAAATAGATCTTCCCATCGACCGATTTCGTGAAAAAAAAAAAAACGTATAAGCAATTTTAAGAAAGATCTCATTCCATAACAGATTTCATACTTATAGCTCTCTTTATAATCATGGGAATCTCAAACAAACAGATAGAAATGATTTTTTCATAAAACATTCAAGGTTCATGAAAAGGACTTTTTATTTCTGGGTACCAGAAAATCATTAAAATTATGTGCTTAAGCCATTTAATAATTGCAATAACTTCGTATACAGGAAAGTAAAAGGATTGTTGAAAAACAACGGAATTGGTTTGAATTTTTTTTCATAATAGTCAAAGTTTCGCAACGTATTGTTAAAAGTTAACTTTTAAAAAATTGATAGTTTATGAAAATCTAAATTATATAATTAAAACGTTAAATTTCTCAATTTTAAAATGTTATGAAAAAAAGACTAATCGCACTAACATTTCACAAAGTTATTGCAAAAAATTAAAAACGCTGCTTTTTTTAAATTTAAATAATTTAAGAATTTGCAACATTCCTTTTCTTCTTAGGGTGACTATCAAGACCTGTGTCCAGAAAAATATTTTACACTTCTTTATCAATTCTACTAATAAGGGTGAATGCATGTGAATGTTCATGCTTTATAGAATAGACTATTTGATCTACAACTTCCAAATTTGGCGCATTTATATCTTGAAGGGTCGAAATATGCCCCTCAGGGCAATTTTTTTGAAATTTTAATTAATTAAAAATTAAGCTTAATTTTGGATTTTCTTGTGATAACTTCCAAAAATAATACTGCATACCACTAGAATTTTACATAGTTTCAAAATATAAGAAATTCTTTTTAATGCTGGCAATTTAATAATCTTGATAATTTTTGCAATTTTTTTAAAAATATTTTTTTGTCTATTATATATGTGTCTATCTAATTTACAAAACAGATTTTTTAAAAGGTGAAGTTGAAACATCGCAAATTTTGAAGAAGGATGACGTTTATTTACGTTTTTAATAGTCCTATGATGTTATGAAACTGTCTCCATTAGAAAGCTTCATGTACACAATAAATACAACTACAATTAAAATAACAATTTGAATATCAAACAATTTGGCTGCATTATACATATGAATTTATTTCTACACGATTTATCCGAAAATAAAAAGAATGAATGATCCTGGAAAACCAGCTGTTCGCTTGATGTGACTACTTATTCTTAATTAGTATCTAATATTTCATTAAACCGGTTCCTAGTATCTGCTGAAATTTTTATGGTACAAATACAGTACATTTAAATATTTTATTCTTTCGTTAAATTTTTCAATTTTAACTAAAGCTTCTCTTTTTTTGTATCGAATCTTCTTTTTTATCGAAACCTTCACAGTTTTTTACTCAGAACGACAATGCAATTAATTTTTAAATCTTTGGAGATCTATTCTTAAAAAAGCATTTTATATTTCTATTTTATCTTAAACCAACTGAAACTTTGGTGATTTATTCTAAGTTAAAGAACAAATTTTTGTTGTTTTGTTCTAAGTTAAAAAACAAATTTTTGGCGATTTTTTTCTATGTTAAAATTAAAATATTAGAAACACCAATGGTAACAAACAAAAACTGGTATTCTAGTCTATTTAATCTGTGTTCGCCTTATAACATCAGAGATAGCAAAAACTTTTAATTTTTAAGTTAAAAACTAATTACAGCTGCAAAAATTGATATGCTTATTTTCTATTAACAACTTTTATACTGGAGATATTTATGAGAGATAAGCTAATAGATTAAAAAATCCTTAAATTTCCAAGTTCAAATCCTAGCTAATTTGTATTATTATTATTATTATTTTAATTTTTTTTGTTAATAACTGGCCACAGTTCAAGAATGATTAGATAGATATTTCGTTTACTGAACCATTTATGTAATTGCTTTTTAAATTTCGTGTTACTTCTAATATATTCTGTCAGAAAATCGTATCATTATGTGTCTTCTCTGTGCACTAATTACTAATTTAGTTTTTAGCCTCTCATTACAATTTATAGCTCATATGGACGGAAGAAAAAATGTTTTAATATAACATATAAATATTGCTAACATGTTTTAATATTTGTGATTAATTTGTTGCACGTTAGTAAGAATACATGTTGTATATATAATGCAATTTATTTACAATATAGTTTTATTAAGAAATAAAACTTTTATCCTTTTGTTCATATTTTAAAGTACATTTTAATTGATTCAAGTAAGTATGTAAATATGGATAAGTTGTAAGTATACAATAAAGTAATTAATAAGTATAAAATGGAAAAGTTATAAATTTCCAGAAGTTTATCACTAATTATATTTTGAAAAAACATTCTTATACCTTCCACAAACAATTTTCTAATTCAAACTTTCTGAATGTCCCTTGTCGTGAATCCCCAACAATATGATTCTTTTATAGTACTGTTTTTTTTGTTGTTTTTTTTGTTATGTAGATACAGAAACATTTTTAAATTTAAAGTTGTACTTATATTCGATACTTGCTATTCATTTATCTGCAAATCTTTTTAATGACGTAAAACTGAATAATTTGATATTGCCTCACTTTTTCATCAACCACGTACATTGTCCCGAATATGCATTAAGAAATACATATTGTTGAAATGTGTATATCTGATAGTGAACATTCTTATTACGAATATATCAAATGTTTTTACATACATATTTCCAAGTATCTTTATTTATTTGAGGCTTCTTTTCCCATTATGAAGTCTAATGTTTTAGCACAAGGAAAAATTATATGAGGAACAAATCTTCTTACAATAAATATGACAAAAAGCTATTTTTACAATTTAACCTATCTTTAATGCTATTAATTTAGCTGTAATGTTTTTCCGCCATAAAAAATATATTGGGAATAAGTCCCAATTTCTACTGTTTCGATACATAGATCTGTTATAAAAATGTTGAGCACTTTTCACGACTCACGGAAGCAAGAAATCTTTATATCACTTCATATATATTTCCATTTTTACCCAACTTCCTCCTCAGATCTATCAACTTGGCCCACAACGCTTTTTTCATAATACGAAATTAAATGTTTTGCCATCGCAACCCCATTTTTGTTGCTGTTTCCATCCCGATGCGGGCAGAAATTCCGGTTTGCGCCGCTTCCAGGGATAAGGGATGCTCGAGATGAAGTGATGGAGAAGACCTCGCTGAATCCCGATGGCAACAGTGACTGGAAGGCGGAGGGAGAGGGAAGGTGGTTATTAACGATCGATAAAAGAGCTACCGATTCTGCCAGTCGCTTTTCTGGATGGCTGTTCATATAAATCGATACCAGCCCCCGAGTACTGCCAGAAATACCTACTGGATTTTTCCTGGATCCGAGCTCTAATGAAAGATCCTGGAAATAATATAAGAAATAGCCCTTATTTTCTTCCCCACTGTGTGTTATTGATTGGAGCTTAGTTCAAAACACCCCCTCCAGCCTGTCATCCCCCCATTCCCTCATCTTGAGACTCATTGTTGAGTTTCAATGCATCCCCCCCTCCACAGAATAGTTGCAGACCTTCCCCACCCGCCGTGGAGAGATGCGCCCGTCCACCATTGCCAGTTACCATAGAAGCCTTTTAATCCAGTGGAATATTTTTCCGGGTTGGGGTAGGTTAAAGCCGGAGGGTAGGCTTTTGCTTGCTTCTGGAGACGGTGCAAGTGATAGGTAGGGCCTGGAAAATCTGGAAAGGATGGGAAACGGTGGTAAATAATTTGGAAAAGTCGCCAAAAAGTACAAAACGGAGACGGGAGGGATATGATTCAGAATTATCGATCTCTTACCATTGCTGCAACTACCTTGGAGGGAGGATGTCAGGTCGGTAATCGGATCGAAGATGCCGCGCATGCGCCGTGTAGGGGGACGGTCCGGGCACTGCATAATGTCCGGTTTCTCGGGTTTTCCGGTGTCCTCTGGTAGGAGGGAGGAGATCCGACATCGGCTGCTACCCGTTACGGTCGCAGATTGACTTCCATCCCTAACAGCGGACGATTTTCTTTTCAGCCAGGTAAGGACATCCTTTCTGTGATCTATCTAACGTCCCTCTACTGGTCAGTGAGCTTCAGGTAAGCGATTGCTTGTCTCTTGACCTTTTCTGTCAAGGATGGATGCCTTGCCGAATTCGATGGAATCCTTTTTGTCCTGATGACGTTGTCGACCGCCTTTCTAGGGAATGCTCGTGGAGCAATAGTGTCAGGATCTTTTGCGCAATTTATTTTTATCAGAAGGCAGTATTAATATAAGACGTGAACGCTGATTTGCTGCACAGAGTGTATGTTCCAACACTGATTCAGGGATGATAGTTACCAGTCAGCTCTTTTTGGGGATGCGGCCAGCTATCTACAGTGGAAGCATACTTCTTGTGGTTATGACGTTACGAACAAGTAACAGGTGGCATGATCTGTTGTTGATGAAGTCAAGCATCCCACACCAAAGATTTGGCTGACGTATGGCACTATTAGCTTGATAAGCAAGTGTTTATTATGGTAATATCTACGATTGCATCTTTATATTTTCTATTTAATGTCAATAAATCTATAGTTTTAACGAATTACAGAGAAAGTAAATAAAGTGGATACCCCTATCGTTTAATTTCTTTTTCCAATTTCGCTATATAATCTGATATTTTCTATAATATGCGATAAAACTGATTTATTTATGTGAAAATATACTTCTTTTAAATCTGATGTATCGTAACTATTTATTCTTACCTATGAAATTAACGTTCTCTGCTGTCTATTCTTTAAAAAATATTCATAAGTAAAGATTAAATAAAGTGAAAATCTTCATAATTTTCTCTTATGGAGGAGCACTTAACAAAGTTTATTTAAAATTTGTATCTGACTTTATTGATTCACATTAACAACAAACAAATCGGCAGATTTTTGCCCATACTTTCTTCTTCTTCTGTTAAAAAGTCAGTATTTGTTAGTTGGTGTCGTCAAAAGTTAGAAAATAATATTTATAATTTTCATGGATTGTTTTTCTATATAGCTAACTCTATATAGAATTAGCTATACTTTTTTGACAGAGCGAAAAAAATAAATGCATAAGAAATAAACAATGAATTAAGGTTTAGTTCATAAATTGTAATTTAATCAGTTTTATATAAACAATGAAGTTCGAAATATTATTAATTTAGTTGAATATTACAATTTGATTCTATAAGATTTAGAATTCAGTTTACAAAACGTTAGTACATATCGTAACAAATAGTATAAATCTTATCGTATCTTTATGTATATCATAACAATTATATTCAAAAGATCTGTTAATTACAATTTATTTTACAATTTATTTCTAATTTAAATTTCAATATAGATTTATTTAGTAATTTTAATTTCAATGGTAAATATTCATTTAATGAATAATAATGATCAATGCATAAATTCTATCTGTTTAAACTCAAATTTGCTTAAAATAAGTGACAGCAGATTTTATCAGTTTAAATTCGGATAAAAATAAAGTATGTTTACAAAGACCAGGCCTTTCAATGTTTTAGAAGTAATTTAGATGTCAGACCAATTTACAATTTCACAAAATATTTTTTTATGTTTTATGAAATATTGTAGGAATAGATCAGATATCAAGGTAATCTTTTGTTTAAATTATTCTCTTTATAGCAGGTAAGTAATTTCATAATGCTCCCCTTATAATTAATTTCTTGAATTTTTTTAATAATATTATTATAGTGTATCGTATGTAAAGTCAATTTTAAATTTGATATTATGTCTTATTCTTAATCTATACGATATAAATAGTGAACACATTTATATATAAATTCTTTTTAATTATTATTGCTCAGTATTAGATACATTTTCAATAACAATATGTTTGTATGTAATTAAATATATTTAACGTATATGCTGAATTTGAGGATTAATTATTAAAATTCCTTTAAAAAACTGCACTTGAAAAACAATTTTCAAGTTATTTGGAAATTAAATTTAAAAAAAACATTTGAATGAAAAAATATATCAAGATATAAAGCTGTTGTAGATAGATCAAAAGTGCAAGAGTTGGATTTAAAATTTGCACCATTTTGTTATTAATTAAATTAATTCGGTGAAATATAAAGGAGTGATAAATATAAAGTGGAAATAATTCTAAACTTTATACAAAACATGTAGGATTATTAATAAAAATTTATCTGATTATTAGTTTTTAAAATGTTACTACAGGTAAATATAAATATAAATCTTCCGAATATAGAAATCACTGAGCGATATATTTATTTAACAAGCTTTATCACAGAATATTCATATTATGTTTACATTTTATTTTAGAATTTTATTGTTTTCATTTTTTAATATTTTGAAACAACAAATTCCATGCAGTATTTTAATTATTATATATATTTATAGATATTAAATAAATAATACATAAAAAAATGAACGAATGAAAAAAAATTAAGAATTTCAGTCTTAAATTATTATTTTCTTCTGAGTTTTTTTAAATTTTTTATTTATTTATCAATAACAGAAAGGGAAGAAACGCAGAATGGAATTGACTTTTACAAAAATGCTGTTGAATTAAAGCTTGTCAAATTTATGAGAGACAAAGAGGGAAATTTAAGAAAATTCTTAATTCAGTATACACACACAAAAAAATAGATTAAAATTGGCATCCACTATGTGAGTAAAGAAATCATTTTGAGTTAAGTTAAATAAGAGCTAATTTAAATAAACATTAGGGAAATCATTTTGAGTTAACTACTATACATAACCATTCATACTGTGTAAAATACAATACTATCTCGATTAATCTAACTCTACTGACCGTTTGGTCATTTCAGATCAAGAATTTTTTGGTTAACACATGAACATCTATTGCTAATTTGTATCTAATTAAATATGAGGTTTTGAATATAAAACCAATTCAAAATATTATGATAGTTACTTTTTTAACAGCAGATGCAGACGTGCATACTTAGGTATTGTTTTAAAACATATGAATTACTCATTAAAAAACAAGTCAGTGATTTTTGTTTATTTTTTGCGTCCTTCCCAACTCTTTTGAGCAGCTGAGTTCGGCACCCTTTTCATTAGGAAATCAGCTGCAGGGACTCACTGCCTAATCTTAGGCCAACCTAAAATAATAACAACGTATAATGCTATGCTTCTCTAAAAAAATGTAGTAATGTACAATATCCAATAAGCTCCTGTTGATGCGGCGGTCACTTTTAATTTTTGCGTTAAAAAAATCAAGGCATTTAAATACTGTAGTAGGTTATTATTTAAAGACATAATAAGCAATACAGCAACCAGTAAAGACATAACAAACAGTGTTCTTTGAATTAACAATTACAAGAGAATTCCGGACAACCCGAATTCGATTAACCGGGGTTTTGTTATATTAAAAAGAATTTCATGCTTTATAAAAAAGTTGTTAGTTAAGATTTGTTTTTAATATAACTTTTAAATCCATTTTTGGTCGATAATTTTCCTTAAACATGTGTGTAATTTTATTTATGAAAATGTTTTGCCTTCAAAAGCTTGATTCATGTATATTCTAAATTAATTATTTAGAATAGTAAGTAATATTTACTTAAGAAATGTAACGAACTTTTGTTTTTTAATATAAGTAATGCAATGGAATAAAATTTTTATACGCTATAGTTCTGATAAGTAAACAATTGAGTTTAAAATTAATTTTGATCATATTTAAAGGTACAAATTGTGCATACGTTATTTTTCATGGTTCATTATAGGTTAAATAGAAAATTTGTAGTGAGTCGAACTTAAAAAAGAGCTGTTATGATTGCATTATTTTATTTATTCTTCTTGTAATATTGAAATTAAATTTGATTTGAATCTTGGTATTGTAAATAATTTGAAATGATAAACTCTTTAGATTAAAAAATATGTTGAAATGTCTAATCATATTGAGAATTTATTGTTTCATTGCTTTCATTGCAGATGAATTGCGAAGAATTAAGAATTCATAAATGATATTCATATATGTCAAACACTTCAGTGTTAGTAAAAATGTATAACTAAAAAAGCTTTTCCAAATTAAAAAAAATCCTATTAAATTTGTTAAGATGTATGTTAAAGGAATCCAAATTTTATATCATTTTATCACTGACTCTACTATTAGTTTTTCTTTTTATTACTTATATATATATATAATTGTGTTTGAAAAATGTTTAAGACATGCATTAAATCAATTAAATTAAATATATTCTATTCACATATCAGTAAAATTGTGAATTCATTTATATTAGTAAAAATTAAATGCCTGCTCAATAACGCCATTCATTTTTAAATAGATTTTCAAGCAAATATATTGTTTTTTCATGTCAAAAGAGCTATACTTGCTAGTTAGAAGGGGGGGGGACTTTTGATCAAGTATCTCAAATTTTGCTAAATGTTCCAGAGAAAAATGTTTTTTTATCTGATTTGTTTACAAAAAAATGGCAACAAAAAGTAAGTTTTTTTTAAAAATTAAAGCAAAAATTACCAAATACCATTTAAAATTTAAATCATTTCAATATTTTTGTAAATGCAATTTTGTAATTAAACTTTTAATTGATTGATAACATTTCAAGCAATCAATATAAGTCAAAATAAAATTTGAATCTGTTATGCACTATTGCTTATATAAATCACTCGTATAAGTAAAAGCTTAAGTTTTAAGATTTCTAAACTTCCCAAAATTTATTGTTTTGAAAACATAGCTTTCATTTATTTCTTAATCAAATACAACTTTATTAAAATTTATTTTTTAAATTTTTCTTAAATGTAAATTTCAAGAGTTTTCTATTGTAAGAGATAATTTAGACTCTTGAAATTTACTATGGAAATACAAACTGTATATATTATTCTGTGCATTGTGAGATAGTGAAATTTTACTTGAAAAATATTATTAAATGTTTCCAAAACATTATTATTTTAGGATTAGTTTCCGTTTTTGAATCATTAAGATATTGTTTGACAAATGTTTTTAAAACTATAAACATGAATTACTCTTATTTTTGAATTACAACAAATTACAGAAATTAACAAACGATATTTAAAATTGGAATACTGAACAGAAGATTTAAATAAAATTAGGACAAATCATTCCATTTTTTTCTGCTTTATCTTTTTAAAGATGCTTGTATGTACCTGTAAACTAAACAAAAAAATTGTAAATTAAAATTGATCTTTGATTAGAACCTATTCGATTCAAACTTAGTATGTATTTAGTTTTGTGATGTATTGAATTTGTAATCAAATAAAAACCTAAATGACTTTTTACACGTGGAAAAATTTATTCTTTAAGAAGTTTACAGGAAATATTAAATCTTTGTTGTTATTCTTTATCATCTCATAAACGTATAGTTAAATATTTTGCTGATTTAGTCTTAAATAAATACGTTAAAAGAAAAACTTCGGACAATGTTCTTATGTTTAGGCTTAGCGATTTTATAGCTCTTAAACTGCAGTCTTTCATGAAGAACCACGGGAATAGTACCGTAGTCGTACTAAGAATGATGTCATTCACGTGGTGAATGATGGATTATGGCTTCGGCCAGGTAACCAAATGGCGACCCACCCATGTTTCCGAGACAAATGCAACCTTACTTTCGAATATGCTTCAAGAAAAAGAAGCAATTTTCGAGCTTTGTGCTAGAAATGGCTCCATTGTGCTCGTGCTTGGCATGAGCTCAAAATTTCACTTTTAGCGGAAGTATATTAGTATACAAAATGACTTCACTGTCGACCTTACTTTTTTGTATTGCCTGATCAATTTGTAATTTCATTATTCCTCTGATGGAAAAATACGTATGAATTACTTCACTTGTTATGGATATTGAATTAAAATAAATTATTATAAAGAAAAATATATATACTTTAAGGTATAATTTTTATGTTACTGGACAGAAAAACTCCCCGCCGAAATTGGAAATTTGATTTTTTTTGGAAGAATAATCAATGAAATATTGCCCTTTTTCTGGATTGCGAGAATATATTCT
>JAPMOR010087669.1:0-35601 GCA_026543865.1 Argiope aurantia
ATATATATGATTTAAGAAGAAATAGCAGTGTAAAGTTTTCTAAAAAAAACGTCTACAGTAAATGTACTTAGCAAAAAGTGAAAGAAGATTTACATGATATAATTGTTATTTTTATACAACTGTTATTAACAAAGCCTATTTACTATTTTTAAATCAACTAATAAAAAGTGCACAGAGTGAAAATCTATACCTATATTAAAGCTCAATGTGTGCATGTGTGTGTTGGCGCTCTACAGGCCAGATCATTTAACATACAGCTACAAAATTTGGCACGTTTATACATTGGAGGCCGAGAGTGCACCCGGGGATTAGTTTTTAGAATTTTAAATTTTATTTTTTTTTATTTAAAAATTAAACGAAATGTGTGGCATGTTTCTGCTATAACTTCCGAAATATTACTGCACAAAAAAGCTTTTTACACCAATTTAAAGATCATAAATTTATCTTTTAAATGATACCTATGTTTTAACCTTAAAATTAAATTTCTATTTTTAATGAATTTTTAAATAAATGTTTTAAATATATTTTTCAACAATTTTTTTTCGTACAAAATAAAAATAAAATTTAAGCTGCACGAGCACGTTTCGCATTCATGGGAAAAATTAGCTTTTTTCAAAGTGTTACCATCACATTGATTAAAGCCCCAATTAAAAATAAATTAAATCTTTTTGGAAATGAAATCTGCAAAAATATAATTTTCGACACGTGTCTGTAGGAAATAAAACAAATAAGAAATATTATTTTTTTAAAAAAAATAAATTCAAGAAAAATTATTTTATGAACTTTTATGCTCTCTATATTATTAATCCAATAAATGAGTTTTATAGTTTTGTTTCAAGGCACGTTTTGTTTAATATGAACAGGATATCCATTCAAATCAGTGCCACACAGCTAATTTGTAAACCTTTAGTAAGGCACAGATCTGCTAAAATGGTGTAAATGGAGAATGATTATATTTTATGTAACTTGATTCAATAAATGCTTTAATAAATAACGAATTTTTGATTTTACATAAAGCCCCTGCTGTGGAAATCACGATTAACAAAATGTTCTTGAAACACCAATATTTTAAATAAAAATAGCTAATTTCCATTCAACTAAATCAATCACTTAAACTGGCTGATTTATGAAAATTTGAATATCACTATTCAATAAAAAAAGGATAATTTTAGATTTTCCATCGATCGTTTCAAAAAAAAATACGTCAATCTGCGCGCAGATTTCTCAAGATTAATTGGCCTAAGATTATGAAAATGCTGAGTTTTTCTACATTTTTAACATTCAAAACTTCATAAATAAGTCTTAGTTGATCGTGGAAAATAGAAACATTCATTCATTTATTTAAAATTTGGTGTGCCCAGAATATTTCTCAGAATATGATACCTTACTGCATTAAATTTAGACTTCATAATTTTTGAAATATATTTATAGGTCGTAACAAAATATTATTATTGATTTCATTTCAATCCTTTTGAAAGCAGAACTAAAAACTGAATTTTATGCTGAATCTGAGAAATGTTTGTTGAATTATTCTTTGAGATATTACATAAATTATGAAAAATATTTTGTAGTTCACATAAGACTTAAATGCCGAGCAATTCTGTTTGCAATACTCATATTTAATAATAATAAGAATAAAAAAATAACAATTAAGATGATAAATAAAATATAACGCTTGGTTTTATTTAAAAAATATCTTTATATTAATTACAATTTCATCATTTCCACTTTAAATTAAAGTTGAAGTTTTACCGGAAATGACAACAAATTAGCAATATATATATATAGTAAATTGAACGAAACGATCTAAGAAACAGTATAAGATTGATATTAATATCAAAATTTGAAGATTAAAAATGTTACGTTTGAGAAGATATCGGTAGACCAATTACTTAAAATATTAATTGAAAATTGTATCGAGCTATAATACTGGCGAACCGGCTGGTAGCGAAAGGCCGCTAGTAATGTAACAAATAAAGATTTAACTGAGGTCTTAATGCCTCACCTGTTCTGTAGCGTGCAATACATATAATCATAATTCTCATAAATATTGTTAACTATTAGCTACACAGTGGCGAGGGCAACTTAACTAAAGGTATGCTGTCATCGATTAAATATTTACATAATATACTGGATGTTATAAAATTGAAACTGAATTCGATTGGATATTAAAAAAAGCCTGAAGGTAAAGTACTTAGTAGAAAATCAAAATAAGGTATATAAGTTATAACTTTTTTAAATTTTAATTTTAATTGATATAAATATTTCTAATTATAGCTCCATTACACCTTAACTGAATGCGACAGTCCCCCGGAGGGGCACTTCGAAATGAGGAGGATGAAACGATTCCGGCATGGGGGTTGATTCTCGCCACCCTGGTGGATACACGAAAAGGTAGGGGTCTGACTCTTCCCATCGATGATGCGACGTACCTTCTTAGGGAAGGGTTACACCGTTGCCACTGATGGCCCTTAGGACTTAACCTCAGTTCCCGCCAGTGTTGTTGTTGCGACGGTCCTGTTATTCAGTATATTTATCAGTGTGTCTTAGGGCCGGTCGTAGAATATGTGATATGACTTAGCTGAGTACGGCGTAACTATTGAGACAATATAATCGATTGGATATTTAAAGCTCTTAATATTTTCAGTCTGTTTCTTACGTTAAGACAACAGCTCTTCGCACACAGTAATGTATGGTATAAAATCAGGCTTTGATATTGCGTATTAAAGTGTTGTATATACAAGTATTATAATTGTTCTAATTTGACATATATATTTGAGTCTAGACCAAAGCGCCTGAGCATTAATTATTTGATTTGGTTTGTTGTTTCTATGCTGAGCTAACCAGAGTAATTATTTGATGTAAAGCAACGAAATCAAAATCTGCAGTTTCGCCTACTGCCAGTCTCTGTATTGTGTATATCATCATGCCTATTCTTGTTGTTGTTGCTTATTCATTGCATTAAACACCAAATCAAACCAAGACAAGAGATCGGGGAAAGAGGGGTGTAGCAGCTTCAGAGGGTAAAGACCCCTGAGCACCCGAGGGCAGAAGTCTGAATTTATCTCAAATGAAGATAACCTCCACACTTGCTAGCAGAATTCTTTTTCACAGATAAAACGCAGGGTAAAGAACAACCATGCGTAAACCATTGTTCGAATCCGGGACGCCCAGGTCACAGGGAAGACGCACTACCGGTATGCTTGATGTTCACTCCCTATGCTTGTTGTGATATCACTTCCAATCGTTTCCCTCAAAGTCGAAACCCTTTTCCTTCAACTATTTCATTTACCATTCATACCATAACCGTTTCAATGTAGACGCTATTCGCGATCTTAATATGATGGACAAATCTTCCACAAGGATATGAGTTCATCGAGTATGTTTCTTTTTCTTATTCTTCAGTAAATTTAAGTCCCTAGTTTGGTTTGAAATTAGTTAGAATTATGTTTTTTGTCGTCAATTTTATTTTTTCATATCCTATCTTCTTATGAGCAATGTAATATTTTGTTTTAGAAACTGTCGTTTAAAAAATACTGATAAATATGATGATGGGAATCTCAATTTTTCATGATTGTTTGAATATAATATTTTAGTTCTACTGTCTGAAATCTTCACAATTGTTAAATGCTGCGCATCGTTGATAAAAGTAATTTTTCAGTTCTGAAGCAATTAAAATGAAGTTATTTGACTATATTGAAACCATAAACCTATATACTAAATAATTTTAGCTCAAAGGGAAATCATGTTTTGTTTTGTTTAATTTTTTTCCGATTTCAGGGCTTGTGTAAAGGCGTTGTTAAAAGTAAAAAACAAAATCTTCAGTTACATAAATATATACAACATTCGATGACAATCTCTATGAAATAATTTTTCGAAATGTGGAAATTTTTCGCTCCATCCTAACATATATACTTTCTAATTCAATGAATTTCTTTTTAATTTTATATACTCCCGTTTTTTTCTACTGCCTTCAAATTTTAGTTACGTTTGGAAATATAGAACTTTTTTTATAATAAATAATATATTTATTCATAAATCACACTTTTTAGCAATCTGGTGCTTCACATACAGTTATAATTTTATATTCATGGCATTTTTTTAAAAATTTTCTTTTAATATTATTATTTGTAAAATTCAAAATATATTATGTAAATCCCTTTCTTAAAAATGCACACATAGATGGCTCAAAGAATTTTTATGTTCACTCAAATTTTATATGTGTCGATGCATCATAATGCAAAATTGTGCATTAAAAATTATGATTGCTTTGCAAGAAACAATTATAATTATTTCCAAGCAGATAGTATAGTAAAACAATCAGTTTCTAGTACTATTCTGTATATAAAAATGCAAGAATCACTCTTCACTTATAATTTGGAATGTGTAAAGACAGAAGCGAAAGTGAAAAATATGTCATCTATAAAAATATTCAAGAAGTCGAATGATCTTACGAATGAGAAACCATCAATGTGAGTGGTGCAATATTTTTTTTCTCATAAGAAATTTTATTCTTAACAATTCTTTTTCCCCACTATGTTTGTGACTTTTCTCTACTTCCAAACATTTCTCTTCCAAATATTTTCATCATACTTCGGTAAAAAATGTCAAATACTGATTCCAACTTCTCTCCGATAATTTCAATATCAAATATATTTAAAAATGTAATTAATTACTATGTAAAACTATATTTATATATATATATATATATATATATATATATATATATATATATATATATATATATATATATATATATAATCAGATCATATAATAACAATCATTTCATCATAAACAGATTTTAATAAAAATATCAGAAATCAAAGCCATTACTCTTACAAAACTTTCGAATTAGTCGATTCCTTATCTTAAATATAATACTTAGAGAGAAAACTGTTTAAGTGCAATGTATTGGAGAAGTTGTAAACATGTTCACTGGAAGATTTGTTCGCAATATACATAAGCGTCAAATGACAGATTCCAGCTCTAGAAACTTTCCAGACAGTGTCAATTTCGGCATGTCTAAGCATATGTCAGGCGCCTTGAGAAATCAAATCACATGTATGTTTTGATGTATTTGGTAAGATGTAGTTTAATGTAGAGATTCAAAGATCTAGATTACTGATGATGTCTACTGATACAGAATATGTAATAATAATAGATTACTTAAAAGGAAACCGATTAATTATATTAATTACCAATTAAAGTAAATAATTTCTAAAAATAATTAGAAATATGTTTGATTTTAATTTTAGTAAGCTGGTCAAATATGTGACACCTTATTCATGTTTATGAAATTAAGCTTGATAATATTTGTCTGAATGATCAACTATATTCAAGTTAGCAGGTGTTAAGAAAAATAATAAATGTATATCTTAGATGCAGCATTTTCTATCATTGTCAACAAGAAAAAATCAAAAATTTAATTTTGGAAAACCATTTTCGATATCACGAAAATTTGTACGTGTATCTATTACTATTTGTTATTCTCATTCTAATATTATAATTTATGTTACTTGTTTTGAAGTAAAATTATTTTCAAATTAGAGTTATAAAAATGTAAAATGTTTCATTCGTTATTTAATATTTTTTTTTGTTTAGATAATATAAATGATGAAAATAAAAAAATATGAAAATAGAGAAAACATTAAATTTAATGCACTATAATAAGCGTAATAAATACTTACCAACACAAATTTATCCATTAGGGACCCTGAATGTAATTGGAGCAGTTCAATGTTTTTAAATACAAAATTTGTGTATAATCTAGGAAATTGTTCAAACATTCTGCTTATATTGTATGCATTTTAAATCATATGAATAAATTTCCTTTCCCATTGCACCTCCCCTAGATGGCGCTTAAGCAATAAAAGAAAAAAAACTTTGAAATAGACAGTGATGTAGTGATTTTTTACTTATTTTATTACATAGAAAGTTTCCAGAATTTTCGAATTAAACAAAAATTAAAAGAATTGCTGAACAAATCTAGTCTCTTTCACAATCTATATGCAGATATGCGATTTAAACAGGGGTACCGTTGGGACCTAATTTGTGTAGTAAAATCATGCGCATTAAAATATAGGTGTTGATCGTAAAATAAAGTGGAGAGAAAAGTTAAAATCACGAATTTAAAATGCCTATATGTGGGAATACTGGAAAGACTAATTTTGTGTTTCAAAGATAAGAAAAAATATCCAATTTCGTCAAAACCCGTAAGGACAATCGAGTTTCTTAAGGAGATGTTATACAAAATTCTTTGCTTAGCTGATACTATTAAGAAAAGTATGCTTGGGCTACGTTTGAATTTGCATCGAAACCTTCCTATGTTCTAAACGCATATGAGAGAGCGTTTCTAATGAAAAAAGCCCACACTACGAGTATCTAATCAATCACAGTTAATAAAAGGAGGATAAATCTTTTAGTGCTATTAATGCGAGCTGGGCGGATTTCATACTTTTGCTGAAAGTGTGTTTGTAGTTTTTTTGTATTGACAGAATTAAATGCCCATAGTCTAAATTAGATTACTGTGAGACAAAGTTCATCATAGATAGATTTCTCGGAATTTGAAATAGTATTCAAGTCCTCAAGACTTTTAGGTTTTGGACAATGAAAGAAATTATTCAGATTCAGATCTTGTCAGTTCTTTGAATACGTATACTTACATCGACGCCTCTGTATATATATCCATTTGCTTATATATATATATATATATATATATATATATATATATATATATATATATATATATATATTCTTCTTTCATCACCAACAGGTATAAATAAATCAAGCAATTAGATATTTGTCTATAAAATTCACATCGATAAACATCTATTTTTTATCATATGGGAATCTAAAATCTTCCACATATATTTTTAAACGAATTCATTAATCTTTATAAATTATTCAATTGGAAACAGGCATTGTGGCAATCTACTGAATGTGAAGAAAAATTTAAAGCAGTCTGTAAGTTGAATTTTTGATAAAAATATAATAATACATGATATGCATGAATTCCTCCTCTCCTACATTTCAAAAGGTAATCAGTTGGAATAACTTCATTTTCAAAAGGAACAATGTGTACGACCATATATTCAATTGAAAAGTCTCTTATTGAATGATGGTTATATATTAAATACTTTTGGTAATCATTAAAGTGAATTTCTCATGCACATAGAAAATTGTGGAAATGTAAGGAACACAATGTATTAAAAAATAAAAGATTTCAGCATAGGCATTGGTACGTAGGTTAAAATATATATTGCAACATATAGAAATAATATTTTTATATAATTCTGTTCACAAAGAGTTGGAAAATACGAAAGGGAGTGTAAACCGTCGAGTGTAAATATTAATATATTTTAGTATTAATGCAAATAGAGTATTGATTTCATCACAAAAAATATTTGATATAATCAAAGTTAAAGAAGAATAAAAGCTCTATTATTTGCCGTCGCTAAAGGTTTGGAATAAAATATTCTAAAATCTCATTCTTCGCAAGTTTCATTTTTTCTAGCTTAAAGTTTTGTAAAATAACAAGATTTTATTTATTGTTGATCAAGCTACTTTTCTTTAATTTATAACATTTATGATGATATATTCATTTTATTCAATTAAACACTCTTAAATCCATGTATCATTTGTAATTATAAAGGAATATCTCTGAGTAGTTTAAACATTTATAAAATAACAGTTTTTTCCCATGAAAAGTCATGCTGAATTTAAGTTTATTTGTAAATATTAAATAACATTCATATGTATCTTAGAACTTTATAAAATAAGCATTTTTTTTCATGATAATGCAGTGTTTCTCTAGTAATTCATATTTCTAACTATATATCAATTTTATTCATTCAATGGTTTTTTTTAAAAAATGCAGCAATTATTTCTAATTATAAAGGAACATAAAATGAACTTTCATAATTCTGACATCTAATTAAATAATTGAGGCCTAATGCACTTTCTTTAACATACATCAGCTGGTGCAATCTAAATCTATCGGGATCAAAAATCCTCCCGTTGGTGTTGTGTAAAATTTTGGAGGGGGGATGCCAACTGAAATATCGTTCTCGTCATCTGACAGCGGTTCAAAATTACGAGGTCCATTACAAAATAGTCCTAGTGTTTCTTTAAAAAATTGGACGTTAATATAACTAAACTAAACTAAACTTAACATACATCAGTAACTGATTTAAGCACTGATAATTTGAAATGTGCATACACAGTAGAAAGCCTCTTTATAGAATAATTTCAACAGAGAGATACAGAATTTCATTAAATAATAAATTCCCGTATTTATAAGAATTTATATTTATTCAAGCAAACAAAGAATTTTGTTCTAATGAATTTATTTGGAAAAATGTTATTTTCAACCCTGAAGATGTGTAATGTCATTCATTTAACTTTTTTTTAACAGAAGGCCTCATTAGCAAGTCTGTTTTGTTACTATACGCTTGATTTTCTTCAACTCCTTCATCTTAGTTTGACTTCCTTTATTCTGCAAATAAGATGCTCCTTACGATAAAATGCACTTTTCATTCGAACGTCAGCTCTTTCACATGAAAGAAATTTTTACCTCGAAATGAAAATGTGAAATCCCAAACTCTTTCAAGCTATATCAAAGTAGCCAGTAACTCGAAACCTTTCTCCCAGGGCTCTTTAATTAATCTACGTTGCAGGGGCGCCCTTTTGAAGTTTTATAACCTTTTCTTTCGGGCTTCTATTTCTTGGTATATTACACGGGGCTTTATGGCAAGCTTACCTTTCCTCTTAATGTGTTTATCTTGTGAAAGTAATATCTGTATTGGACCAAGTTTCTCTGCGCCATGAGTCAAGAGGGAATTTCATGCCTGAGTGGCAATTTTTAATACTGATTCATATCTGGAACATTAAAAGGAAAGTAAGATTTTTATAACATGTTTCGATGTTTTTTGCTTGTACAGAACTTTGATCTTCTGTTTCATAAAAGCTTCTAATAAAAATTAAATATCTCTTGTTTTCAGTACTGATTATCTCTTTTGAAAATTTTTCTATTAAGTATTGCAGGTATTCATTAAATCAGATAAATATCCTTTTATCTTAAATTAAAATTAATTTTTCCTGAAATTTCTTATTATTATGATAACTTTGCAAATATTTGATATTTTTCTTTTAATGCAAACATTGGGAACTAGAATTTAAAATGAATAGTTAGGAAAATAAATTGTTAAATAATGAAATATAGACAATAAATAAACCTAATATAGGTAATATTAATGTAAATAATCCTAATATAGTAATAAACAATCCTAACATTTGTAATAGTAATATAGGTAATCCTAATATAGTAATAAATAATCCTAATTTAGGTAATAGTACTATAGGTAATCCTAATAAAGGTAATATTTATACAAGTAATTCTAATATAAATAGAAATAATCCTAATACAGGTAATAGAAATATAGGTTATCCTAATATAGTAATAATTATTCCTAAAATAGGTAATAGTAATATAGATAATTCTAATATAATAATGAATAAACCTATTATAGGTAATCCAAATATAATAATAAATAACACTAATATAGGTAATAGTAATATGGGTAATCTTAATATAGCAATAAATAAACCTAGTATAGGTAATAAATAATCCTAAATATAGGAAAATAATAAATAATCGCAACATATTTTTTATCTTAATTCACTTTTGTGCATATTTGGAATTTAAATTATCTCAGATAATTTTATATTATATCCTCATCTATACAATGTGGATTTCTTTCAAGAATAAGCTTTTGGAAAATTCTGCATTCATTTTTTTTCATTAAAAGACATCAAATATAATTTTTGAAACTAAGTTATTCATTACCCAAAAGAAACAGAAATATTTAAATAAGCTAATATACATTCACGAAAAATATCAATACCAGTCATTCGAAATTTCATTCGTAATTCCATTAATCTAAAAAAAAAAGTCTTTCTGATGTCATGGTTTAATTACGCTGCCTTAATGATCAACTTTAATGTCAAGTTTCCAAATATGTAGCTTCCAATAAAGATCAAATAAATTCTTTAATCTATCTATACTTGACTTCCCAAATTAAAATGTCATAAGAATTAAGTTTACATAAGGAAGTAAAGTCGTTTAAACGAAATGGCAAATATGGAAGTTTCTTGTAATTTTTTTATTGAAATTCCTGCTGCAAATTCCGAAATTTTGAGGATAGATATAGTTCCGAGTGTTTTACTAATTACGTTTCAAATGAGGAAGAATCTTTTAATAAATTTTGACCACTCGTCTGGAAAAGGAAACACGCAAAGTCCAATTAGTACCATGTGTCATGGTAAGAGAGAAACTAGAATTTAAATTATCTCCATTTTTTCCCTCAGACTTCACCTTTAATTGGATTTTGGAATTTGATGCTTTCATGTCTGATGTAAAAGCCACAATAATTTATTTAATTCATGACTTTGAACTTTTCTTTTGAATTTCATATTGGGTCGGAATTAATGAATTTATTTTATTTTCTTTTACACTCTTTATGTTAAATGAATAAAATTTTAAGTAAATCTCCTTTTCTTGAGTGGATATTTGTTGAAATTTATTATTAGAGAGTAATTAAATATTTTTACATTAATAATTCTATTTCATAATAAAAAATATCAACTAGAAACTCTTAACATATATTTTCCCCTCAGGAAAGTTAAAAATTTGTGATCCTAAAGTATATACATAAAGAAAGATATAAATAACGTAAAAATTATTAAAGTTATTTATTCAAACAGAAGTATGATCAATGTATACAAAGGCATATTATATGCGTATTCAAATAAACAATCACATTATTTTTCAGAGCAATTATATAGTTTAAAGTATTTAAAAAGTTTGAAATTTATGATTAAATTAAATATTCACATTTACGTTTTCTGATGAACTTCGGTGAGAATGAATTTATATCCAAGAAAGACATTTGAGAAGGTATATAATATTTTATAACATTGGGCATGTTGAAAAATATTGCAATTACTGTAATATACTGCATAATAACAATGTAGTAAAAATGTTGCAAATTTGTTAATTAGCAACTCATAATTCTGCCCAGGATGGCTTTGCAGAGAAATATGACAATGGTTAATTATTATTCACAGTAGTTACTACCCTCGTTCGAAAGTGTTTCAAAGAACTTATGAATTTTGTTGTTCTTACTTATGGCACTTGTCAAGGACAAGCCCACTGACTAAGTCAGCGATTTTAGCCGAGTTTTGTGCAACAGCTGAGTGTAAAAGCCTCTGAGCACAAGTCTGACTTCTAGTTCATATGAAGATGGCACTCACACACTCGCTTGCACTACCCCATTAGTACAGGAGGGGGGGGGGGCCTTTTACCCACACCTCCCAGAACACAGGGTAAAGAGCAACTACGCTCGAACCATGACTCGAAACCGGGACGACTAGATCAAGGGGAAGACGCGTTTCCTCTAGGCCAGGACGGAGGTAAGAACTTTGTTATCCACATAACATGTATATGTATTTTGTTAGCCCCATATACAGGTTGCAAGCTCTAATCGCACCCCAATTACTAATTTTTTAGCCTTTAGAGATATATGAGCACAATTTTCTTGAGAAATTCAATTTTCTTTGAATGATAATTATCTACCAAGAAACGCATCTGAGACAGTAAGTAATCTTATATAAAATTGGAAATGCAGAAGAATATCAGAACTGTAATAGTACAAAAGTATGTAACTGCAGTACCGTAAAAACTGTTGCAAAGGATCATCTCTTCACTTTTAATAAAATTCAAAGCAAACTTCTATGATTCATAACACGTACAATAAAAAGGAATTCCATCTATATGATGACTAACATAGATAAAATAATAGTTGTTTAAAGTTATAAAAGTTTTTGTAAAGATGGCAAATAAAATTATTTCAGGGAATAACTATCGATTTTTGATAGAGTAAGATGCTAGAATAAAATTGTAAACGTCATTATAACTTTTGTATTCGTATAAATATTTTTTAGAAAGAAGTGACACAAATACAACAGGAAGTGCGAAAGATAAAATGAGTGGCAACACTGCTTGTAAGAAAAAAATAACTAAAAATGTACAGTAAACAATATGATAAGAATATTTAAATGATTTTATTACAAAAAGAAATGATTATAATAAACAGTTTTATTATTATTTATTTATCATTTTACCAAAATAATTTGTAATAACGACTTTCGTCGGTTGAAATGCAGAAACGCACATACGAACATAATTTTTCTTTTTTTTATCCAATATTATTGGCGCAACTAATTTTTATGCCCTAATATTGCGCTTATAAGATATAGTGATTCGTGAGCTATTTTTCTTAGACATTATTTTGTAAGTAAATGCAGAAAATTTATCTAGTAAACTTAAATTTGAAATTACAAGGACTGCTGCATCCACTGATGTTATTTGCAAATGAATTGCTCAAAAATGGAGATAGATAATAAGAATTGCTATCTGGAACAAATTATGCTGACACCACATGCTTTACAAATCCCATAGAGAAAATAATTCATCCAAATAATTAGATGGTTTTCTAAATAAAATAGTGATATTTTTTGAAGAATTAAATTACTATCGGAGAAGGGAGACCCAATTAAATTACCCCTCTGTATTCCTGAATAAACATTAACAATCCAAAACATTTGATATGCATTTAGTCATATTTTTAAGAAGAGTTTAAAGTAATAAAAGTGGCTGTAATTTATATTTAATATTCAATACCTGAATTAAAATTATTAATATCTTCTACGAAAAAAAATTATTGGCTCCTTTTACCTAAAATAGTTTTATGATTTATTTTAAACATTATTTATTAAATAAATGTTATTACTTTGAATTTAATTTTAAATTGGTAAACTTGACATTGTCGCTGAATTACATTTTCCTTGATATTTATAATTTTCCTAACAATAACCTTACGTCCTACTTGAGTTTCTTTAAATGTATTGAATTCCTATATTTGCATCAGTTTTGTTTTCTGATTACTTTCCCAACAAAGAAAAATCTTCAGTAAGATTTTTAAAACTACTACGTTAAAAAAAATAAAAATAAAAATAAAAATTAGTTAAATTATAAAAGTTGTGAAAATTTCCATACAGCAGTAAAAGGAATTTTGAATCATTAGAAAATAGTTAAAAACTGTTAAATTCAGTAAAAATTCTGCAATATTTATCAAGGAGTTTTAGAAAAAAGATTACATGAATTTCAAAAATATGTATAAATATTTTAAGCTATAATTATTTCGAATTGATCGGAATAAAACATAAATATTTTCTAAAATTTAAATTAAATAAAGTGAATTAAGATTTAAATATAAAGGTTCGAAGCAGAACCAGAAAAAAATTTTTTTTTTATTCCAATGAATATTGTGTGTTTAAAGTATTAGAAAATAAACAAGTAGATGTACCTATGAGGTTTTATTATTAATAGATATTGAGATATAAAAAATTTTCATGAAGCATCAGCTAAAATTTTCTTATTTTTATCTCTGCTCAATGCTTACATTTTAGGGAAATTGCTTATACTATGATGATCAAAATAGTAGGCAAAAATGTATGAGATTACTATCTAATAAAGTGCCAAATTTCATTCATTTCATATTTTACAGCTTTGAAAAATATGAAAGAAATGTTTTAGGTGAAGAAAATAAACGAAACAATTATGATTAAAAAAATTAAAATTGCGAATACAGTAAAATTTATCAAACATTATAATAATTAATGTTTGATAAATTATACTGCATCGCGTTTCACGACTTTTCTTAATCAAAAATGGATATAGACACTTATGAGTAAGCGTGTATAATATTATTTAATTAACAATTTTTAATAATTTAATAAAATAGTTTCTATTGTAATTTTAATATATAAAATTAATGGCAAAATATTATTTCAATACTTTTTTATACCTTATTAGGTATAAATTCTTTGATATGCACATTATTATATCATTAAGAGAAAAGGAAATGGTGTTCATTGAATTCTGACAATTGTATGATTTCAGTAAAGCATTTACTGTGATCCTTCTTCACGAACGTTAAAATGAATCAATACAATTATTTAATACGATTTAAACATTTCAAATGACATTATTATATAATATTTTAAAATAATTTCTATTATAAAAATAAATGCTAATTCAATATTTTCTGTGTACTCCAATTACAATAAACATTCCTAATTATATTTTTGAAAACATAATTGTTAACTATTTTCATAAGTAATTCACAATGCTATAAATAGAAAAATAAAATTCAGTCAAAGCATATTTTTACTTTCATAATTTCAATTATATTCAACACTATGATGCTGTGCTCATTTGTATTTAATTATTTATTTGTTATAAGAACTCCAATGAGTTATAATAGCATGAAATTTGCACACTCTATTCGTCATACAATTTATCTGCAAACAGTGGTGTCTCAAACTTTTTAAATTAAGTATTTCCGGATTTTTAAAAAAAAATAAATACCATAAATTACACATTTACATTTAATTTGATTTTAATACTTTGAAATAGATTTGAGCATAAAAAAATACTTTTAGAATACTAGAATACTTTTAATAGGTTTTTCCGACAACTTATGGGACTATCATAATTTTTCTTTACAACTGTTTTATTGATAAAATGACTTTTAGTTGTTAATTAATGTCAGATGTAGTAAAACCCATGTTTGATTCAGAGCTGAAACACCTTGAGGGCGATTTTTTTGTAACAATAAAAAATGGGTATTGCTATTTTTTTAGACTACAATCTTTTATCTTGACCAAATGAATGTTTCGTATCAGGTGATTATTTCCCATTAGACTTTATGCAAACACAAAAAAGATAAATTAATAACATTAATTTATAAATATCTTTTTATGTAATAAATATTTCGATATAAAATGGATGTTCCTTCATTTCCCGGACATCAAAAGATTCATATAATTACATGTTTCACTTTCTTTCATCCAAAGAAAAATGAAATCGATTCCTTAATTACATTTACAAAGAAAAGAAGCTTATTCCAGGAAATGTATTTGATTACCTTGAACCACGGAAATGATAAATTAGATATAGAGGAATATATCATAACCATTTTGCACGCCATCACGCACAGCTTCAATCAGTTGTTTCATAAAAGAGATTAAAAACTGCCTAATGAACTTCTAGGTATTCGTTAACAAAATTATCAATTATGTTTAAGGCAAGTATTAACTTTTAATATATTTCACAGAAATATTTTTAATTAGCTATTTTTCATTAATTTGCCTCGGTTCAAATTTAATTCGAATTTAAAGTAATAGTATTCATTAATTTATTGAAGTTATGAATAGATTCCTATTATTAGGATATTTGGTATTTTTAGATCAAAATATTTTTATTTTATTAATATTTCTTTTGGGACTCTTTTAAAATAATTCTTTTAGATTTATTTTTGCCAATGTTCAAATTTTTACTGAAATTTATTAGAAGTAAAATGTATTTATTGATTTTATTATTTTATAAAACTAACAGATGCAAGTTTTATTTTGCATCATTTTTTAATAAGTTTGTGTATCTTTTAATGAAGTTTTTTCCATTAATTTACTAATTTTTGGGTTTAGTTGTGAATTTGAAGCAAGAGGGAACAATAATGTATTGATATATCGTGCAGTTATAGTTTATTAATTTTTATAATATTAAGCAATATTGCGATATAGCTCATATATTTATTTGCAAATATATATGCAATAATTAATTTCCAAATAATCGAAGCAAAAGATAAAAATGAATGGTTACATCAGGATTGGAAATAATTAATAACAATTTAAGCATAGTGGGTAAACAAAGAAAAGACGCTTTGAAAGGAAACTACGTACATTTAAATTTTTCTTGATTAGTGCAGGATATTTTATATCAAAACTGCAATAATTTCGAAATGAAATAAATTTGATACAATGAATTTGAATGAATTCGATACAATAAGAAAGTAAAAGCAGCTCTTACTTTTTCATAAAAAATTATTCTTCACTTTTAACATGTTTTTAATTTTTTGAGAGAGAAAAAGCAAAATTTCCTTACTTTGAAGTTTTGGATATTTGTTACAAGGGTGATATTTAATCAAAACTAACTAAACGTCATGCACTAAATGCAGACGCAGACCATTTTTCACAATCTATATTTATGCGGAGCAATACGTTAAGCATTCATTAGCTACAAAATGCACAATTTCGATAATCTTACAAAAAAGTAATTAGTTTTAGAAAATGTTTAGAAAACAGAAACGATGCATTTATCTAAATCATTTATAGTTATATAATTTATTTTAAATATCAGAATCTGAACTGTTTCTTTAAGAAGTGTATTGTTAATAATTTTTTTATGTATTTGATGGAATTATAAATAAGATTTGATTTTACAGTCTTATAAAATGCATCACAGAAAACGATTTATGATGATTGTTCAATAACATGTTAATTAGAGCAGTTCTAAAATTAAGTTTCCCAGATATATACTCTACTTTTCAGAATTTATTACGAAATACGGCTACAAAGTGGGGCTCTGACAAAAATTGCTTCAGTAAAATTTTTGAAAATTACGATAATATTTTGCTAGTTAAAAATCAAAAAGGATGTCAGGTAATGTGAAATTCCATTTGTTTTATATTAAATAAATTGTCTTGATTAAAATTTTCTTATTATTCTGAGGTCAATTCTCATCCTTTGATAAATTATTCTTATATAATTTATTCTTACTTTAATTACTTACTTAATTTGTTTAAAATTTATTTTATTCAATTTAGATATTAATTCCTTCAAAAATAGATGCTTATTATCTTCAGACTTTTTAAGAGGACTATTTATTTTAGAATATTTTAGGCAATTGGAAATGCAGCATTCTTTTATAATATGAAGAAGTATTTTCTCTTGGAAAATCTGTATTTTATTTTTTATATATACTTTTCTGTAATCTTTTCAAATGTCTTATAAACTTCTTTCTCAAAGAAATGTAAATAAAGCAGCTTAGCAATAGTGCTAATTGCATTAACACTATTTTAAACACAACATTAATGAGTTTGACAAAATAATTTTATTCGCCAAATTTAAGCTTTCTTATATTTTATCTTACATATTGAAGCCAATGATTCTATAAAGATAAATTGAAAAACAAATCTAAAATTTCTTTTGTCCAAATTATTTAAAATAATTTGAATATTGTAGAAATTAATAATAATTTCAGAGTATTTTGGAATAAATTATATATTTTCATTTGATAGTTTCTTATTTCCTTCAGAATCAGAAATCAACTTCAGAATATTTACATTGTATTTAAAAAAATGTATTAATGAAGATTCATCTATTCCTCAAATCTCAATTAAATCTTTCGATGTAAGGTTTTCTTTAAGATACATATTTTTGTTTACGAATCATACAGATTTCCCTCTTTTAACAAACTTAGTTTTTCTAAAAGTTTTAGAGCCCAAATAGTCAAAATATTCAGCACATATAAATCAAGTTAATTGTTCCTGGAGCGACGCCAAATTATATTCTGTTCTACACAAATTAAGTTGTTCCAAGAAAACTAAAATTGTGTTATCACATACACAAACAAATAGTTTGCTTGAAACAGTAACTATAAATTGTATGCACCCAAATTTTATTTTTGTATATTTATGAAATCTAAAATATAAAGTTTCTTCCTTAATATACTAATTTTAATTAATAGCATATAAAATGTAATACATGGAAAAATTTGCTGTGATACATTGTCCTATAAAGTTAAGAAAAATCATGTGTTTTGCTTGATTCTAGAACATTAGTTATTTTAAAAATAATTAATGATAAAAAGTCTGCTTTCTTACAAAGTACAAGAAAATTTAATTAAATTTCTAATAACGGTATATTAGAATATGCGAGATAAATTTTACGAAGAATTACAAACTTAAACAGTTTAATTAACTGCGTCATAAAGAGAAAATTCATTGTCTAATATTTGAATTTTGAAAGAACTGTATTGTAATTACTGGGATGGAGTGAAATACTGAGATAATTATATATTTCTAAAGTAAAATTACATTTCTTAATAAAAATAATAGCCTTTAGTATTACTCGGATCATGTTATCAATTTAAGTGAATATTAAGGAGAAATCATAGCAACTCATTATGAAAATAATTATAACTGAACAAATATTTCAGAATATATTATATATTACATAATATCTCTAACTTTGAATCTGTGCCCATTGAATATTAGAAAAGACCCTAATCCAGCATTTATTTATCTTTTATAAAAGCATTATATATATATATATATATATATATATATATATATTAATAATTATTATGTAATTGTTACATATTTAATATATTATTACGTAATTATTATTATTAAAAGCAACCGTATATGTGTTATTTTCTAATTTATTATCTGAAAAGAAAGAGAAAGTAATTTAATATTTCAAATGTTTTCTCATTTTCTGGTACTTTATTTTGCAAACCTTATCAACAATTTGTATAAATATAAATAAAATTAATTGTCCAATCAAATGATAGAAACATGCACTCGGGAAAACTAATATAATCGCGAGTTGACTTCCATTAGATAACTATCTAAGAAAAATATATGAAGATAATGCACTATTTTTCTTTAATTAAAATTTCAGGAAGCGAAAAAAATCATATAATTGAGTGACGTTAATATGTATCACGTTAAGTGCTCCTAAATTGTTTACTTATTGAGCAGGATTCTGAGAGAAAATTTAAGAAAATTATCCATTTCCATCAAAATTTAATGTTGTCAACTCAGAGTAATAACAAAATATAATTTAACCCACCCCCTCATCAGTAATGTTTTAAGTGCCTCTGTGATGGCTTTCAAGAACTAACAGTTTATTAGTTAGCATGAAGAGTGTTTCAACAAGATTAGATAAATATTTATCTTTAAGATTAAATATCATGCCCAAAATTAAATATTGTATTAGCCAAATAAACCAATCTTTGTTGAAATAACTTTGATAAGTTCCTTCAGATTACTGCTATGTCGAAGCGAAGGACAACCCGTAAAGGTAATTTTCTAAACTGAAGAAAATGGCTTAAGGTGCTGTCAAATTATTTTGTTTGTTTTTAATTATTTCTGATTCTAAAGTTTGCAAAAGAAAAAAAAAACAGGGTATTTCGTTATCTAATCTTTAAGTAACTGTTTCTTATTTCGAACCTTTTTGAAAATTAAATTTAAAAAAACATTTATAAATAAATAACCACTTTTCACGATCAGATGACGTGTCGAGATTAATGATTTCGGATATTTTGGGTTAACCCTTTTAAATATAGCTTTGTGTTATCGTAATCCCCCTATAGCAAAATATTTTTAAACTTCATATTTTTTTTATTGGAACTTAACTCGATTTTCTTAGATGCCTTAAACCAATTTGCCTTCTGGAGTTTTGGCAAGACAAACTTTTCTTAATTCTATTTCAAAATGTCATATTTAATCTGAAATGGATAATAATACAACTTTAATTGAAGAAAAAAGTGTTTGCTAGGTTAAAATATATTTATTAAATATATAAATATGGCATGCGAACTCATTCAGGATTGGAGATTTTTGTACAACATTGATTTCATAATACTTGTAATATCATAAGGAATTTTTGCCTATTGAATAAATGGTATATCATTCAATTAATAAAATTTTGCAGTAAATATTATTTTCCCAACCACCATCACATTTTTATATAATATGTAAGATTTCTCTACAGTCAATATTTTTATAAAACATTTCAATAGTTTTTTTTTTGACTATAAACAACAATTTTTTGACTACTTTTTTTTTAGAATATGAAGTTACTAGCTTTACTTTTCACAACCACTAAATAAATTTTATTTTTTTCAATAATAATAGAGTTTTATAATTTAATAATTCTTGTAATTCTCTTACTTCTGAAAGTTTTCATAATAAGGTTTTAGGGTATTTAAGCTCCGAATTTATTCATGAGAATTCCTAAACGTTCTTTACTTTTCCTGTTGCTCTTTCTATAAAGTATTCAGTTTGAAAGAAATATTTCCGATAAATGTGATGGAAAAATATGTAGACTTTATTTATTTATAAATAATTCTAAGCTATAACATAAATTAGAATCTGAAAGAATATATAATCTCCGTTAAAGATGATGAAATAAGTGGCAGACGTATAAATGGAATCTGTCTTATTAAATATTTATCAGATTCAGAAATCAATATTCAGTAGAACGTTTATAGAGTTAGTTGCAAAACGTAATAAACCTTTCCAGGATTAAAATTTTCCTAAATTCGTTTTTGAATTGATTTATATTTAAAAATGGATTATTTACAAGCATAAAACTATACAGCATTTTTAAAGACTATAATTGAAATACTACTAAAATTTATTTTTATTCATTAAATGTATTTTTACTATCGGTTTATAATATTTAGAAATACACCATGATAATGATGAAAACCAATTGTAAATAAATTTTATTAAATGGTATTTATGCTAATTCCTTCCTTGCACTTGCAATTTATTTAACGTGCATATGAATGCAAATGCATTAGACATGTTTCTGCATTAATATCTGCTTATCTTTTCTAATAATTAGCAAATATACCCTTCAATATTTTTTTATTTCTTTCAAATATATGTTTTTGCACATTTATTTATTTAAATGATTGAAAATCTTTAACAGACGCTGCCATAAGAATGCAAATGAATTTAGACATGTTTTTGCATTAATATCAACTTATATTTTCTAATAAACGAACATGTCCTTCAAGTATTTTGGTTTTTTGCAAATATATTTTTTGCGTATTTAATTATTCAAATGATTGAAAATCCTTCTCAGACAAAAATTGTAAATGAATTTTTTATATAGCGACAAAAAAAATTCGTAAAGATGAAACAACAATTTAATGTTTCGCATATAGGAAATTAATAAATATCATAAAGTAAAGAATTTTTATTCCATGAGACAGTTAAATATTAATGCATATTACGGATTTTTTTTAATTCTGCAAAAATATTTTTGAGATCATAATTCTCTGCTTGCTATCCAAATAATTATACTAGAATAGAAATGTATCTAATATATAGCAGAAATGTTAAATTTTTAAGAATAGAATAACAATTTTCAGAAAAAAAATATGAATATACTTTATTATGATCAATTTATTATTAATTTATTAATATAAAATATTTGCACAGTAAATTAGTTTTTTTTAATTAATGATGTAAAAATTTGTGTTTATTTCAGTTTTGTACAGCGGAATTCCTTTGCATATACGTATGTTTAATAAATGCAATCAAATACTAAAAAATGATTCATAAAAATCATAAAAGCATATATTTCATTCACAGGAAGGCAAATTAAATTTATAAAGTTGTTTCAACTGTTATTTGACTTTGAATCCCAATAGCCTCCATGCGTTATGATCCTAGCTGAAATGATATGATCCACAAAGTTTCAAAGAACGCCCAGGGCAATGGAGTAAATAACTGAATTAGCGTCCGAAACGTCAAGTCAAATAGACCGAGCTGTTTACCTTTTGAAACATGCCAGCAGCTTAAATTAGCATCATAGAAAAATCAAAACTTTGAACCGCAGTGGTTTCTCCGAAGAACAGTAGCTCAATATATGCAAGTAAAGGAATGCGTTTTATTGGAAGATGCAAATTCAAAGGCTAAATTGTCTTAGTTTCATTTCAAACAAAGGAAAGAGGACGACATATTAAATTATTTTCAAACATTTTAAATTATACTTTCTATACTTCAAAATTTGTATTTAAAATCAAAATATTGATTGCAATATGAACCCAAAACATTCGCAATAGTAACAAATGCATAGATAAAACGATGCATTATATTATTCACCAATTAATTAACGCTTTATTCATTTTCTAATCGTATCGACTTGGAAAATTTTATTTTGTGAGATAAAAATAATGATCCTGAAATAAAGGAAATGCTTAAACAGACGTCTTTTTAACAAAATGTTTTAGAACGAAGTGATTAATCTATTATTTCATTAAATGTTAAAACATTTCTAAAAGGTTGGAATTTCATTTAAATTATTTAACATGTGATCAACAACTAAAATATCCAACCATAGATTTTTATCATATTTTCCTACTTTCAAATATATAACAAAAGTAATTGAGTGATAATTTCGGGAAAGATATTAAAATCTTCATAATGAGTTACACCATCTATTCAAGATTGTAATTCATTTGAATGTAAAATAAATATGAAAATGTTATTACTTTCTTTGGCAATTTTTTATAACAAAAGTGGAATTTTTGAAAGTACATTCAAGATTAATTTATTTTAAGTCCAAAAGATTTATTTTGCATTTGAAATTAATTTAAAAGAAAAACATGTGAAAAATTTATTATTTAAGACTGAATTTAAATTACTTCATATGTAAAATGAAAATTTATAATTTTCGCACTCATGCATTAATTATTAGACCTTTGAAAAATGTGTACATTGTTTGACTTCAAAATATTTTCTTAAAAATTCTTTAAAGTTCTTTTTTATTATAAAAAAACCCAAGAAAAATTTAAACTAAAATTTAAAAGGAAACATAATTATTAAAATAACTAAAAATATTGGAGTGTTTTAAGGAGAAATGTGTCAACTAGTAAATTTTGAAACATTTTCCTGCATGAATGTGATAAAGTCTTCATAAAGTCTTCAAGAAGGTTTTTTTCATCATTTTTTTCACTTTTATATTTATTTTATGCTATAATTGTACACTTAACTATTCAGACATTTTCTACTTAGAGTAAGCTCTATTATAATAATATAACTCATAATATAAGCTCTATATAATCTATACACTAAGGAAATCATATTATAGAATACGATTCCATGACCACAAACTCAAACATAAAAATATCTCCAAGCAAATGGCTGTAAAATATGATATGTGATATTCTTGTTAATACCAATGTGTCTTTTTGCAATTTCTATTATATCTAAATACGTTAATATTTTTATGAATAGGTAAAATAAGAGTGTAACAATATATTTTAAAAAAAAGAGCTAATTTTATTTTCCAGGCAAGTTATATAAGATCATTGAAAGAAAACTAGCAGATTAAAATATACTTTTTTCTAGTGAATGTCAGAAGGCAGTAAGAAATACATACGACTATACATCATTTGCATCTTGCAATTAATGGAAAGTTATAATAAATAAAAACTAATGAAAAATAAAAATATATATTTATAAATAATATTTCCATTTATAAATAGAATAGTTCAGTAGCACATCATCTAAATCTTGCTATTAATAGAAAGTTATTATAAATAAAACAAAATTTAAAAAATACTATTTATAAGTAATATTTTGTTTTATAATAATATTTCTTATTTTGGAATTTACTTTTTTATTCACTTTCGTTGCCTTAATGAAATTATTAATGTACAGTTTAGAAATTAATCTGCAGTGTTGAGCTGAATTAGTAATGGGAAAGTTAAAAAAACTTATTTTTATATTTAATCCAATATATAAAAACAAGTATTTTTTTAGTATTCGATTAGTTTTTATTTAATAAAGGATATGCTCAAGTGAGAATGAAATATATTGATAGTATGATATTTCAATTATTTCCAGAAAATTAGTGTTTTGATTTAAAATATTGTCATATTCTAAGCTCAGATAAACATATTATAAAACCGAAAGTAGTTTTAATCAGTCAGATATTAATTGATTTATAACTAATTATAAATACTATATTTTTTATTTTACTTTCTGGATTTTTATTTCATTTAGAAATTATGTTTATATTCTAAGAATACATCATATTCTTGATACAATGTACTAATTACTGACAGTTTATTTTTAATTTGAAGTACTTCAAGTATTATTTACTCTAGCAGCATTTATATGCATTCGCATTAAAAATTTAAACTATGTATTTGCCATTTCATTTAAAAAAATTGTTTAATTCATTAATAAAGAATTCTATACAAGCTTAAGATATTTAATGCAGTCTTTGAAGCTAAACATTGTATTCATCCTGCTGTGTGTGATTTGTTTTATTGTTTTTGAGCTGAAAAATTCGAAATGTCCAACATGCATAAATCAAGTTAATTGCTTCTGGAATGGATCCAAGCTGAATTCAAATTCTATCTAAAGTAATTGAATAAATTCAGAATACTCTATTACTGAAACATGATCAGCTGACAGTTAAAATTCTTTCACTCATTTGTCTTCTATTTCAAAGAAAATTAAGTGAAATACAAATATTATGCATTAATTTTTTCCTAATTTAATGGTCAAAAAATGAAATATAGAAAGTTATCATCAAAATTCCACATCACGTAAAATATTAATTAAAAGAAAAAATAGCTTACTAATTATTTGGGGATCTTAAATTCCATATAACAGTTTGGATTTTGATGGGAAAAATACACTTTTTCATGCTTACATTCACTAAAACTACACTTATTTACCAATTTTGTTGCTAGATATTTTTTTAATATATTCAATAGGGTAATTTGCAAGACTTAACAAATCCTAAACGATTTCATGATCGATATTACACTTTCGGTTCAGGCGGATCCAAGCTTTGGTTTAATGTTTTGTTTTTCTATGAATTTTCGAATTATCCAACTTCAGTTAAGTTGATTCAAAATCATTTAATTGTAATTTTTATCACAATTCTATGTTTATCATATAATTACTTAGGGTGCTTTCGAAAGGGGAGAGGGGTAAATTCGGATTCATTGCACTTTTAACTTCAGTGTTTTTTTTAAATGTTCTACTTAAATCAATTCAAGCCTCACAGACACTTGGGAAAATATAAATTTAAAATTAAAAGAAAAAAAAGCTCATGTCGCGAATCAATATTATTACTAAGAATTTATAATACTACTTCACAGCACAGTGAATCTTTTGCTAAGACAAAGAGAATTTTACAGACAGCTCTTATAAATGATGAATGAATGACAGATGATCAATATTTTATATATTTGATGTAATGTCGACGAATTTAGCGACAAAATAGGAAGTTTCTGAAATTTCTGGAATTTTATTGATAGATGTATTATGAACGAAGATACAATTATTTTCTAGAACATTCATTTTTCGGTCATGGAAACATTAAAAAGCCGAGAACTGTAAGACAGTCATATTGAGTCGAATGGCGAGTCGACAGTTAAGTTCAGTTCAAGCAAGTAGTCAGTTGAGAATAATAAATAATTCGAAAGGCCTAGATAAGACATGTAAATTTTCTCTCCTAAAAATTCTATCTGCACACTTTGTGTTATTATAGTCATTTATCAACAATTTTCTG
Organism: Argiope aurantia; assembly: GCA_026543865.1. NCBI lineage: Eukaryota > Metazoa > Arthropoda > Arachnida > Araneae > Araneidae > Argiope > Argiope aurantia. Next base: position 25,297 of record JAPMOR010087669.1, read on the forward strand.
CTTATGTGATGTTGTTTATTGCAATTGTTGTTCATGTAAACACTTCAACTGTGCTTTTTGTTATCTGCTTCGTAAACACTTCGACTATGTTTTTTTTTCTTCTGCTTATTTGATGCTGTTTATTGCAATTGCTATACATGTAAACACATCGACTGTACTTTTTGTTGTCTGAGTGCTCAGGTTTTCATGAATAATTAAGAGGCTTTTTCTGTTATTGAGTCAATCCATTGAACTTACACCCACTGCACTGGACCTTGAATTTTAGAATTTTTCAGTAAATATATGTGTCAACACTAGCTTAATACTATTGACTAATCACGACTGTAAAAAAAAATGTCCTTATCAGAAATATTACTGGAGAGTGCCTTATCAACGGATTGTTAATCTCAAAAATATAAAGAAAAAAATACATATGTGGAAATAATAACTATCAACTATATTAAATATCTGTTGATGAAAGAAAAAGAAATAATAAAAATCCGCGTGAAAAAAAATCTCAATTGTTTTCCCTATTTAGCATAAGAAATTCTATTCAAATTTCATCCTACAAGTAAAACCATGATTTTGATTTAGAAAAACATCTTTTCAGTTGTTGCGTGCTCTAGCTGCATCATTAATTATTGAAAAGAAAAAGAGCGGAAAACGACAAGCGCATAAGGTATATCCTGTTACAAGCCATAAAACGTGCATCTGTAAGAGTGAAATTTCCGTCCGATTTCCGGAAATATTTATTCAGAAATCTCATTTATTGTATCATCCTATTCCTTTGGGAAGGAATTTCAGTAAATCTGACGAACTTAGGAAATATCAAAGCATGTGAATAGGATTGTGTTTGGTTCGATTCAAAAATAGAAATCCATTGGAATATGGATCTGTATTTGAAAAGTTATTGAAATTTACGTGGAATTCTTCTTTCTTTTTCGGAAAGAAATGAATGTATCTGAAAAACGACTCTGATAAATGTAAAAAATTAAGCGCCAGTTAATTTTTAAGGCACAGTTAATTTTTCTGATTTAGTAGAAATAAACATTTTTCGAGGTAATTCTAAATTTGAAACTTTGGTAAAATGTATTTCTCAACGTGAAATAGTTTTTAAATAAAATTTAAGAAACAAACTGCGAAGAATTTCAATGCTAATCACTACACATTTTAGGAATTTAGTTAATAAGTTGTAATGAATAATTTTTAAAAAAATAATACTGCGCCCTTATATTTTGTAAAAACAAGTTTAAAATACGTAAATAGCAAAGAATTCATGCCTTTATATAATTATTTCTTACAAGGGAAAATTCTCAATAGCTGTAGTGTAATTATATAATCTAATGCTTTTCAAATAAATCAATATGTAATTTACTATCTTCGATGAAATTTATTTTTTATTTCAAATGTTGTCTGCATTTATGATGGGTTCCCAAGATATTTCAGGATTGAAAAAAATCGATTAATTTAATATTGTGATGAAGTGATTGGGACATGTATAGGGCTGAATAAATATTTTTTCTTCAGCATTTATCCCCATGATAAAAAAGAAAGCCTTTCTTTCTTTTAATTAGATCTTATCAAAATACTTGACTTTTTTAGATCAATGAGTGACATTAATAACTATCAAGGTATTAAAAAGTATTGGAAAAATGTTTATGCATTATATTTTTTTGAAATAAAGTCGTGAGGAAAAGGATTTTAAGTACAGAGTTATTATACCAAAATAATAAAAGGGAATTTAGAGATTCAACTAACATTAGTAATATTTTAATCGCCTTTTTGAGGGAATTGAAAGACCGATAGACAATATTATTGAATTTGAGGAGAGTTCCAAGAAGATTTAATAAGTATTTATCTTTAAAAAATAAATTCAATGTCCAAAATTAAATGTTGAATACATTTAATTCTCCATTCTTCGTCGAAATAGTTTTAGAGAGATAAGTGCAAAGTTAAGACGATTTTCATATAGAAAGAAGTATGACTCAACTTAAATTAAAATATTTCTCTGATTGGCTTACACTTAACATTTAGGTAAGGGAAACTGGGGCAATATGATGAGGTTAACACTTGACCATTTTTAGTAAAGTTAGTTTTCGAAATAAATTGTCCTTCTTTGTATATATGAATAGGATAATTTTCAATATGTCACGCCTAGTTGGATAAATTTTTATTTTGATATAATGAATTTTTTTGTGCAATTTAAAAAATATTATGCAAGAGTATCATTGCAATATAATATATATATTGCGTCTGGGCTGATGACAGACCTGATTCAAGATGTATATATTTTTATTCTTAAAAGATACATAAATTAAGAAATGATTAATAATAATTTTAGAATAATTTGTAATGGAATGAATATTCTATTTACAAATCTAGCTAGAAAATTAATATTACTCGAAATTGGTGCTTTTTCATCCACAAATATTGAATAAAAACTTCTATTCTTAAGTTTAATATTGTCTTTGTACCATTATGTATATATTTTGCAATATAATGTTCCTAATTTCATAATGGGAAAATTCAAACAGATTTCACTACATAAAGGAACTATGCTGTAATTTCATAGAAAATTTCCTGCATTAGAAAATAAATATCATTTTTTTGTAGATCTAGCTTCTTGCTGTCGTTGCTTTAAATGTTCTTATTGAGCCTTGAATGTTTATTTTGGAATTAAAATATTTTCTAAAGGCAAGTGTGTTAAAATATCCATGCACTTTTCATATATTTAGAAACAGCTTGTGATTAATGTTGATCAAGAAAATACAAAAAATATACAATAAATGTACATAAATGCCGAATAAAAAACAATAAAAAGCACTTCAATCAAGATGACGATGTCGTAAATTTACACCGATCATCTTGCTATGATTGGAAACAATAAATGATTTGATATTTTAGTAGGTTTAACAAAAATTCGATATAAATAAATAGTGATTATGAAAGGTGTATTGTCTGAGGTAATCATGTATAACAAATGATAATACAAATAATAATCCATTACACTCGCATTCATAACTTAAGGGTAATTCAGAATCACTTCAAAATCGAACTCTAAAAAAAAATGTCTCCTATAAAATTATCACACAGGTCTTCAAGAATAATTTGCGAATCACAGGATGCTGACAAATAACGCCGATAGTAGGTCACATTGACGAGTGTGTAAGTTAAGGCTATATAATTAATCGTGTCAAAGACGTAAAATTGCTTACAAGCGTTCTGAAAGTCGGGTGATCAGTACCATAACCGAATAATTTTGACACAGAGGACGCATGCGAATGTATTTTTTACGTGGTATAATTATCAGCCCTGGAATGTGGGCTACATAGATGAAAGTTTCCGAGGAGTTTGGAATCTCCTAAAGTGTTATCTCTAGAGTTTGGTAACGGATCCAAAATGACAGAAACGTTAGTATACATTACAGTACAGGACACTCCCGAGTTACAGTGCCAAATGACGACCGATATTCGGCAATAACTGCCAAAAGAAGAAGCCGTAACACAGCATTAGATTTGTATCCTGCTATTTTCAGCCAAGAGCAGGACAATATCAAGGCAAACAGTGTACAGACATTTGTAATATGTTTATTTATATGCTTTCATACCTATCAGATGTTCTCCTTCACGGTAACTCACTGTCGCTAGCGGTTAGCCTTGAGTAGAGAGCAAGTAATGTGGTCATCCTTTATAGTGAGCATGTGTGATGTTTTCAGACTTTCAGTCTGATTCAAGTCGGACTTTCAGATAGACAATGGCAGATAGCCGTTATCACCGAGATATCATCATTATTTGACACCGTTACGACGATGCAGGATTTTTCATTTGGGATGAAATTATACTGTTAACAGAATAGACTTGCATGTCCAAATCGAAACCAGGGCAGTCCAAATTTATCGATACATCCTTCTGAAACAACATGTACGGTTTTTTAGGGATACCATTGGCACAGAATCTGTGTTTATGGATGACAACATCCGTCATCACCGTGAAACTTTGCACATGAATTCCTTCAATCTGAGGATATCACCCATATGTATTAGCATTCTCATCTGTTTTGAATCCGACAGAGCATATGTGGAGCATTCTTGGCTAAAGAATTGCAGCCCTTCAGCCACCTTCTGCAATCAGTGGTTGCTGATTGTAATAATTCATATAACTGACTCTCCGACTCGCCCGAATGCTCACGGATAAATAATAAAGAATGACTGTACCGGCGCAACACAGGAGAGAACTGTGTTTGAGTTCTAAGGGCCAACAGCGACCACGGTACAACTCTTCCCGAAGTAATACGTCACATCATTGATGGGAGGAGCTAGATCCCCACCTTTTTGTGTACCCTCCAGGGTGGCGAGATCCAACCACCATACCGGAAGCCTCTCATCCTCAATTCGAGGTGCCCTCCCGGGGGATTTGCTGAATGGAGTAATCGTCTCTAGATCAGCTCAATAACTTGATACTCTGCATACTCAAGCTCTGTACACGGATTGCATTTCATCGTCTGGGAGATGTAAAATGTATTAACCATAATACTAACCATGTAAAGCTAAGATTTTGTAAGACATACATTTTTTTTTTTTTTTTGTAATTTCTGCAGGGAATAAAAGTCGTGGTTTTTATAAATGGTATCATAATCATAAAAAATACGTAGTTTTAATAAATAGCATCATAAAAGATTCACAATCTATTTTTAATTTTTTTTTAATAAATGGACTTTGTGAATAAGTCACATTTATTTTGTTTCTGAACACTTTTTTTGCCGAACCTGGCATTATCCTCAATCATGAGTGTATATTCTCTTCCAGTTAGTTAGATATTATGTTGGGGCTCCACAAAATAATAAAACGTTAGTTAAAATACTCCAAGATTATCTAACAAACAACCAAATGGTCACAGCAACTTCATTGAGAGAATTCTTAATATTTAATAAGCGGAACTTTGGTGGTATTCTAATGGGGATGAAAAATGAGTAATATGAATATTAATCAATTCTTCTTCTAGTTTCGTTCATCATCTATAACGAACTATTTTTACATAATTCATATAAATTCCATAAATACACAAGCAATATGAAAAACTAGTTTGATGGTTAGAAATTGTTTTCTTCTGTCGGAAATATTTTGATAATTATTTATTTATTTATAAGTATGCTTTTCTTTATGATCTAATTATATTGTCATAGGAGAAATTGATATATTTCAATCCCGGTTTCTTCATCTTCATTTTTATATTTATTGTTAAAAGATTTTCAAATTGTCTTTTAATTCTCTTTAAAATAAGGCGTTTTATTTTTACTTTTTATCTTGTTATTTTAAATTGTAAATCCAATTATCTCATATAAAGCAAAATTTTATGCTGAAGAATGTTTAAATTCAAAGTATATTTCTACATATAACTTGCGGCATCGTCTATTACATTGGCGTAATATATAATTTGCTTTGAGATATTGAAGTCTAATCTGTAGTTCAACAAGCTTAATCCTGTAAGACTTTGCATTCTGTGGCATATTGCATGGTCGAATGACAACGAAGATGCCTGAATTGATACGTAATTTATATGACTTTCATAACTCGACAATGGGATATTGCATGCGTATGTAATTCATATTGAAAGGACTATCTGTATGCTTTTAGAGACACAGTATATATAGAATATCCTGAATTTCTAAGTATTTCGTTGCTTTAATGCATTTTTTATGATTGATTGATTATTATTTGTATTAAATAATTACTGCTAGTGCTAAATCTCATAAACTTTCCAACTTTCTATTTGCTGATATAAGTATGAAAAATGATTCGTATTTTGATATTCCAAGGAAATTCGTTAAATGAGATACATCAGAGTTAATCACAAAAACATTTTTTGTTCCTGAGAGTTATGGCAAAAAAAGTAATCTGAAAAATTCAGTGAATAATCGGTATTAAGTGAAAATTTTATCTCAGTTATTAAAATTACATTTCGGAAAGTTGTGTTGTCATTTAAATAATTATACTAAAAATGTTTTATAAATATACAGTAATAATGATTCCCTTTTGTAGAGCGAAATATTATTTATCATAAGTATCACATAACTGCATGGTGATATAGATCAGCGTTTCTTTAATGGAAAAAAAACCGTGAAAAACTACAACGTCAACATTTTTTATTTGATCTTATTTAAGAGTTGTAATTTAGGAATTATTATTAATGCTATACCCCGAGCAATATCATTACACTTAAACAGTGCTTACTTTTCCACAAAAGTATGCTTTTTGACAATTATATTTATATTTGATAAATATAATGATAAAAATAATAATTGTTTAGTCTATGTATATGTTTCTAAATGTATGAGATGAGTAAGAATTATTTTAACTATAGTTGGAAAACACAAATTTAATAATGAAAGGAAACATCAAATTCATTTAGATATTTAGACAAAAATCACATTAAATTAAACAGCTCTAGAAGATATTTTAAATTCGAGAAAATTGTACAGAGATCCTTTCTTATAATAAATTTCAGAACATGCAAACCAAATATTTAATTATGAAGAATTGCATATTTTTTTATATATATTAAAAATTTGCAATGACCTTCTTGTGTATTTAAAAAGACTAATTTTCAACTCAAATTTTAATGCAATAAATAAATCAATACATTAATTAATAATATAATAAAAATTAATATATTAAAATTAATTCATATTTACGCTTGTAGTGGTATAGTGCTGTAGTCGTGTAAGCGTGTAATGTCATTCAAAGTCGTTAATTTGTTTAATTATATAAATAGCATTCGAAGTATTAAATTAAATTTATCTTATGCTCCTTGGCATAAAGTAAACATCAACACCATACATTTGTCTTCCTCCCAAATATTTGTTAACTTAAAAAAAAATGTTCCTTTTCATTAAATGAAAAAAGCATAATTTACATATTTTATGAACAAATATAGTATTTTTTTATTAAGGATTAAAGGATTCTTAAAGAAAAAGAATATATTTTTCAGAAATTTATAAAAAAAAAGTAAATTTGTCAGAACTATTTGATGAAATGTATATTCCACAATCTTTTCTTTCGGGGATAATTTATGACAAATAAAAATGAATATTATCAAAGCATAACATAAACGCCATCTCTAACTACCTAGTGGGCTGTTGTAGTTTAAAGAAATGGTGATTAAATCGTTTATCTCCTGGAAATATTTCATATTCCTGGAACCACATAATGAAATCTTATTGTACCACCAAAAGAATACAAAAGGGATTAAAAGGCAAAATTGAGCATTATTTACTATTAGAAAGGTGAAAAGTGGAAGATAGCTTAGGCTTCCAAAATTAAATTAATTCTACTTGTTTCCGTGGTTTTATTGCAGATATCAATGCATGCATTTAAAATGAAATGAATTTTTAAAATATATCTTAATGCAATTATGAAATAAAAATATTTTAGACATGATTAATGCCATTGATATAAAATTTTACTGAATAATAATATAAGGAATTTCATGCATAAAACATGTATTGTTCAATATAAAGTACTATAATGTATAATATTTAAAATGAGAAACAAATGTATTCACAAAACAACATTTTGCTTTTCAATCAATAGATATATATAGGTTACTACTTATTTATTTTGTATTATGTGAAATGCTATCTTAAATGAGCTTTGCTGTGAATTCCATTGTAACTGTCAAAATCAAGGTTCCCTAAAATAAAATCTCAGACCCAGAAATTTATTTCATTGGATGGCATCATCAATCATATATATTCTTTATGTAACTGACCGTTGCTCTCATGCGATTCCATTTGAATGCTTTCTTTCATGGTTCATATCTCAGTTAAAGTAGAACTTACCGATAGAAGGAAATGAGAAAGAGAAGGAAAAAGCTGCTTTTGATAAACTTGCTATCAATTCTTTACAATTTCTAAAAGACTTCTTTTCCTTAATATATAAAGTCTAAAAGATTTCGTCATGCAATTGGGGATTTATATATTTATTTATTTTTTAATTTCACTTTTGATATCTAATCTAAATGAAATATACCAGATATCGTTTTATCGATTAATTATGGGTTATCATTGTACCAACGTCGTTTTTAATAATTTTTAAAATTATCGATATTTTAAAAATAAATAATTAATTAGAACTCTTTAAACAGCAAAATACCAACATATTTCTCAAAGTTTAATGCAACTAATATTCTTGAAAACCTAAAATGCAAAATGTTATTCAAGACTTTTAGGTTAATGTTATTCTTTCATGTTGTTGTAAGAAATTTATATTAGTTGCATTCAAATCTGCCTAATGAAAAATTTATGGTGATGAATGAAAAATTTTAACACCAAGGTGACAAATTTCAAAGAGCAATAGGACATATTTAGGCGACTCCAAATCGCACAGAAAAATGCTGGGTTGGCAATACTTGTAAGACATGTTAAGTGGCATTACACGTGCTTTGGAACTCCATAGTGTTTCTTGCAAATACTTTATTTCTGCATTTATTACAAATGTTAAATAATCATACCAAATCAAGTCGCAATTATCCATTGAACTGAGATTGGACTTAATCATGACGTAACAGAAGCATCGAACTTTCTTAAGCCAATAACAGTTTTTTGTTCTTCATTTCTCTCCTTTTTTTCTTTAATCATAAAACAAAGGTTATAATGTTGTCTCAAAGGTTATAATGTGATGTATTTGATCATGATGATTGAGACTTTCCATGTAATGCTCAAACGAAGAATATCTGCTTATGTCTGTTAATTATCATGTTTAGTTTTAATTTAATAACCTTTGTACAATTCAGATTTTTAGGCAAATAATTAATAATTATCGATGAAATTATTTATTTCCTATTATGGAAAATGGAAAAAATATCATCAAGTTATCAATGATAAAATTTATATCAGAGATCAAACTTTAAAATTTGGGTTATTTTATTTCTAAAAACGAAAAATGTTAAAAATGAATCATTTAGTTTCGTTTTAAAGATTTAAAAATTTACTTTATCCAAAGAAAAAAAATTCTTATTGATGAAACCAAGTTACAAACTGATTCATGATATATTATATTTATACAAAAATAAAATATAATTGTAAAATTAAATTCATGAGTTATAGAAAATGCATTAAGATATATAATTAAAAGTCAAATACTCTTATTATACAATTTTAAAAAAATTCAAATAGATAAATAAAATAAATATGAATATATTTAAATGTAAAAGAATTTTCTGAATGTCAGAACACTTAACATAAACATGACTTAAAATACTTTTCATTCAATTTGATTTATTTTTGGCTCTTGTGCCAATAAAATAAAAAAAAAACTTTCTTTTACAATACAGCTCACGATAACTTTCATAAAAACAATTTCAAGATCATGCATTAATAATATACGCAAATCAATTTTTAAAATACAAGAAATGAATTTATGAAATAGAAACACGGAAACACATAATGATATATCATTATATGACTTGAAAATACAATAATTTAATTTAAGACGCATTTCATTGAATTAAAATACTTGAGAAAGTTTATTAAGTGCATTTAATTTTGGCATTTTCAATCCAAATGCATATGCATAAAACGTACGGTTGCAGAAAGTTAATTCAATCCCAGACATTTATATTGCCTTTTAAGAAATTCACCTTTAATTAAAAATTACCAGTCAGCGTTTACAAAGAATGCTAGACATCAAAATCCTGATTAACAAATGGCAGAAAATACAATTTCTATAATGGGAATCTTAATTTACTTAGAAATTTCCATTGCTAGGATGTGAACTTTCTAAATTCTTTTCGCTTTCAATTACCAATGATCCATTGAGTCGAATTCTCACTTATTTATAAGTTCACAAGTTTATAAGTTCTATGGTTATATTTGAAAAATTGATTAAAATAAAGCCATGACATTACTTTTATATTTTTAATCCAAATTTTATGGCAAATGCTACTAATTTAACTTTTTGTTATAGGTTATATCATGAGTTGGGATATTTTGAAAAGTACAGATTTTGCGTAAGTTCGTGCATAAGATTTCAAATAAATATATATTTGCGTATAAATATGTTTTATTTTCTCTATAAGATAAAAGTTTTAATTTGATAATTAAAGAATGTTAAATTTGTTTCAAGCGAAATTATTATTTTAAAAATCGTAGAAGTGAATGCTTTAACTTTAAAGTGTATAATTCATTAAAATAAACGTTCTATGAATAGAGATTTAATTCATGCATATCTGAAAATCAAATATATATATTAAAAACACCCATGGCCAAAAACACACACACAAACACACACACACACACACACACACACACACACACACACACACACACACA
>JAPMOR010087674.1:0-17480 GCA_026543865.1 Argiope aurantia
AAATGTGATAAGTGTTTCTTATTTATAAATATAAATAAAAAGAATTAAATGATTACTAATTTATCAAAATAGGTAAATTATAAATATAAAATCAAAAACAATAAAAATCGTTATCATTCTATTAAAACTGTTATAATTTGATGGTTGAATTTTTTTAACAAATATACAAAGGCGCATTGTCAACAGGATGGACAAACAGACAAATTGTCATTTGAAGGAATTTGTATAGAATTTAATAGAAATCCATAATTCTCATTTAAATCCAGCAATTTAATTTCATTTTTGTAACTTTATGGGGAGTTTAAATTATAGTACTCTTGGGGAAATCGACATAATATTTTGAAAATGAGATTATAGAATTGTTCAAAGTAATTGCACACTTTACACCGAGAAAAATTGACACTGAAAATATAAATAATTTCTTTTGTGTTATAAATGATTTTTTATGCTAAATCAACCTTAATTACATTTTTAATTTTATAAGGCAAAGACAATAAGTGTCACAGTTAGAGAAAGAATGCTATGTATCGAATTTGAACATATTTTATAGAATGCCAAACATTTAATCGTGGAGATCAGAATTAAAAATATTCAATCATCAAACAACAAACGTTCTGAGAACACTTTAAAAATGCCGATAATAATAAACACTAAATTTTAATAATTCTGTTGGGCTTTAGACATTAATTAATAAAAAATAGTAATCTATTTTCATATAAATGTATTCACTCCATTCAAACTGATATCGAAACAACATTTTTTTTAGTGATGAAAAACATCTGTTGTTTGTTTGTGGAACTAATTTAATCAAGAAGAAAACATTCTCTTTCGGGAATAATTAGAATTGTTGTTGAATTAATTAATCCATTTAAATAAACAAGATTTTTTACATTCCAAATGCAGAATCAATGAATTTTATTGAAATTAAATCTTTATCAAATTGAGCTTGTTTTCTAATCGACTTTTCAGTACGATTGAAAAAATATTATCAAATTCTTCGCTTGCAATAAAAAAAATGCTTGATAAAGTAAATAAGCTTTAGAAACCTGAGTAAATCCTTTAAAAATAATAAATAAATTTGATCTGAAAAAAATTATTGATCTGTAATGAAAAATGATGAAAATAAAAATTTGTGACTTTTAAAATTAATAAATAAATTTAATCTAAAAAGATAATCTATAATGATTTAGTTATAATTAGGAATTGCAATACCGGTATACCGGGATACCGAATACCGATATTTTGAGCCATTTTTACAATTTTGTAATATCGGTATTCACAAGTTTAAATACCGTTTTTTCGATATTTACTAGAAATTTTTAAAATTGTCTCCCTATATGTTCAGGGATCGCCAACATAGTAAAATAGTATATGTTTTTGTTTTTCTGTCTCCCTAACGGGCGAAATTAATTAGCTAATTAATGGCTTAATTAATTGCTTAAATCTAAACTAGCGAAACATGGATAATCCCTGAAAGAAGATATTGTATTCATAATGACTGATGGAGCAACACTTATGAAAAAAGTTGGAAAGTTGATTGGTGCAAATCAGCAATTGCGCTATGCTCATGAAATTCAATTAGGAGTAATAGATGTATTATACCAACAAAAATAAAGAAAAGAAGAATCCAAATACTGTGGATATAGAAATTCGGATTCCAACTTTGAAGAGAGTAAGAGTGTGAGTGATATTGACAATGAAGATAATGACAATGTAATTGTTGAAGAAAATATTGCTAAGGAGGATGAAATATTAATCCATCAAGAATTTCTTCCTATAATCTATAAAGTTCGAAAAATTGTTAAGATATTTAAACATTCCCCTATAAAAAAATGACATATTACTAAAGTATATACTAACTGAAAATAAAACAGAATATATGTTAATATTAGATTCTAAAACACGTTGGAACAGTTTACTCCTAATGATGGAACGATTTTTGAAACTGAGAAATCCAATCCAAAAAGTAATAATCTACTTAAACCTCTAAATTAATTTTTCACATTGTGAATTCGACTTAATATCCAGAACTGTATCAGTTCTACTTCCAATAAAACTGGCTGTTGAGGCATTATGTCGGAGAGATTCTAATTTATTAACAGCTAATGCAACAATAAATTTCATGTTGCAGTCACTGAAAGAACAGCACGCATCACTATATGAAGAATTATATGTATTACATTGAAAAATCAGAAGAAAGGCATACCGAAATAGAAAATGCTTTACGGTATTTACATAATTATGATGATCTTAAAAATGGAAAAGAAAAACAGACTAACCAATTCAAATCTGATTAAGCTTCATATTAAATTTTCTTAAAATTTTTTACCCACAAACCTATCCACATTCAGAAGAATTCGGTTCAGTTATCGAAGATTATGATGATACTAATGTCGATAGTGAAAAGGAATTGTATCTTGAACAAAAATTAGAATTAGCGATAAATAAAAAAATTTCAGAGAACAAAAATACAATACAAAAATTAGCTATATCCAAAAACCTCCGACGAGAAATCGATTTATTTGAAGATGAGGGATTTAGAGGTAAATACTTGGAAAAAGTATATCGCGCATTGCTAATAGTACCACCAACTAGCGTAGATGCCGAAAGAGCGTTTTCGAAAACTGGTAATTTTTGCACAAAATTACGTTTCAGGCTTAATGACAAAACATTTGATACATTATGTTTTTTAAGATCACATTTCAAAAATTTTTAATAGTACCACAGACTGAATAGTGATATTTACACTTTTTTGTGATTTTAATAAATAAGATGTTCCTTTACTTTTTTGTGATTCTTTATATACTGTTATAATTTATAAGTTACAAATGATTTTTTGTGATATCTTTTCTTTCTTTTTCCAAAACTTCTAATACCGGTATCCCAGTATTAAGATCTAAAAAAATACCGAATACCGGTATTGAAATTTTGGTCCAATATTGCAATCCCTAGTTACAAGGCTTGAATCTAAATATGAGAATTTTGGTTAATATCAAAAATGTAATAATCAGTATTGTTGTCAATTAATTAAACCATTTAAATAAACAACATCCTTTACACTTTAAACTTGTAATCAGTGAATTTTAATGAAATTTAATCATTATCAAATTGCGCTTGTTTACTCATCTACTTCTAGCAGAATGATTGAAAAATATATTATCAAATAAAGGCAAAAAAACTGCTTTATAAAGTAAACAATCTCTAGAAACATGAATAAATAATTTAAAAATAATTAATAAATTTTATCTAAAAGTAAATTATCGGTAATGATTTAATTAATGATAATGAAAATTGATGATAGTGAAAAATTGTAATCCTTTGAAACTGATAAATAAATTTTATCTAAAATATATATTATCTGTCATGATTTAATTATAATGCTTGATTTTAGATATGAGAATTTTGGATTATAAACTATTTCCAATGATTCCAACTATTTTATAAACTATTTCCAATGATTTAAAAAAAAATTTAAAGATTTATTTAGTATACCTTTCAGTTTGTTTGTTTCAGAATTTTTTTATATTTCGTTATGACAATGGTATTAATTAGTAAGATGTTTCTTCAAATGAAGTTTTTTGAATTGTTATTTTAATTTTGCTACTCATTAATTGGAATATAAATCTATTACTAATTAATCAGATTAATAGAAAGTATTTCTCAAATTTACGTGTCCGTTCCTTTTTTTCGTAGAGCATTTCAATTTTTTAAAAAAATACATCTAATTGAAAGTTATAGAAGAAAGTATTAAGGCTTCTAGAAACATTTTATGCATTTTATTTCCTAACAGGTCAGAAAATATTTAAAGTCTGAAAACAATTTTAATGAATTCGAGCAGCCAATTATTTTGAATGACATTAACAGAGCTTTATTGACTATGATAAAGCTCCGCTCTGACTAACAAGGCATGAATTGGATTTATATTTTCGACTTTATCTTCATTCATCTAGGTTAGAAAAATTGTACGTGAAACATACAAATTCTATCTCTCTATATATATGTAGATTAATGTGTATAATGTGAAAAAATAATAATAGTACGCTGTTGTACGTACTGTAAATAAAAATTATAGAAGATTTTATAAAATTTATAGAAGATGAAAATACATTATATGTTGCATTTTAAATTTCTGCTTTGTGAAAATAATTCTGGAAGAAAGTATATATTAAGAAAGTCATATTTCTTGTATAAAATTAAAAATAAAAAAATTCTTAATTTAAAGAAATATTTTTTTTGGTAAAAGAAAGTATATCTATTAAAAAGAATTTTTCTCCATCTTATCATTTTTATCCTCTTCTCCTGGTGTCCCGTTCTCAAGTATTCAAATGTTTATTATTATTTGGATTTTGTTTAGGAAAATAAAAATTGATTTTTTTTCAAAAAAATTTTTTATAGAAGATTTTAAATGATCTAGATTGATGATTTTGAATGATAAAGGAATTTTTCTGTTTTTCTGATAAAAGATATTGGATGTATATGTAAAAAAAGAGAGATATCCTAAATTAACAATAAATTAAATTTTTATTTCTTACTTTCATGCATATAAAGATGGAATTTTGTTATCGGTTATTCAAACTTTTCCTGATATGATGGAGTTTTGACACTCTGTACACTTGTGTATGATCGACTACAATATATTATTTTAATATTTTTAGAGCTTAAATATCAAAGAAATGATTATTAAATTATAATTTAACTTCATACGAACAGCAATACCTAATTCTGAATTCGGGGAGGAGACCAGCGGATACAATCTCCTCGAAAGGAGATTGTATCCGCTGGTCTCCTCCTCCCAGGAGATTGTATCGTTTCTGCCATCTAACTGGAACAAAGTAAGCGCGTTATTTGAAATAATTTCATAATTAATGTGCGATTTAGTAAATTTCAGATGTCTGGGAGGGACAGATTGGCTTAAAAACAAGATCTACATGAACAGTTTATTGGTTTAATGATAGATAATGCATCATATCGAAAAAAGTTCTATGTGTAAGAACGTTTATAAAAAACACTCTTTAGTGGTAAAAATCAAACATAATTTTTATTTAGTCGTGGTCAGTTATTTCCTATCCTTTTATTCAGCCATCTACAAAATTTCACGCTTCTTACAGAAATGAATGGAGAAAAATTAAGAAAACTTCGGAAATTATATCTCTTATTTTGCATGTGTTAGTAAAATTTCCGTCTGGAGGATATTAATAATTTTATATATTAAATAAATAAATCTGTTTAAGAAAATTTTTCGCATTAAGTGACTTATTCATAAACATCTCTCTTTGATACTTTTTTAAATTTCAGTTTTAAAGCAAAATCAAGGTAAAATTCGATTCAAGTCAAATCCAGTTAACTAATTCCAATCAGTTATATAGAACCAATTGGGTGGCATTTGAATGTTGCAAATTTAATTATAAATTTCATATTTGAAGCACAGATAATTCATAGGCGCCTTAATCTTATATTCTTGTTGCCTATAGATGCACCAAAAGACTATAGACTAATGACAATATGTAAGATAAATGCCAATTGGAAAGAGATAAAATATTTTGAGAACTAAATTTATCTAAGAAGAAAAATTTGTATTGATCAAAAATAGATAATCTACAATGTTAATGCTTTTTTAGATTTACATTATAAGTGTCGGTTTCCTACGCTCTGTCCTGTAGAGCATCAACATGCAAATATTGAGATACATCATTGCAGATTCTCTTTTTTTTTTTTTGCATTTTTGTTAATGAAGTATAGATAGAAAAATTTTCAATCGTTAAAAAAATTCGTTATTTGATGAATTTTGATTAATTGAATTAAAACTCGTAATTTTGGTTTATTTCCATGCTTCAGACTTCTTTGTATTTTCAAAGTACAGTATGCGAAAAAATATACAATACTGAAATGAAAAATAAGAAGAAAATTACATTATTGTCATCTGTGAGTTTATTTCCCTCAAAGGAAATTTACATATTTACATAGACACTATTAGCGTGTTGATTTACCACGGTATGCTTAGTGTAAGTGTTTAAAATGTGTGTTGCCCTGCTGTAGACAATGTTCATATCGTTCTCGCAGTTTCCCAAACGTATCTTGAAACAAAGGTTGCTGCAGACTCCTGCAAAAAGAGATGATTTTCTCACGTAATGCACCACAGTTCTTGATGAATCTTTACATTTGAAATACTTTTTCCTTGGTTGAGAGACCCATTTCCAACAACAACTGCACAACACAACTTTCTTTTCACTACTGCAAACATGTGTAGCTTGAGCTATGCCTCTCGACAAATGCAACCACGTGTTCGAAATGTGCGAGTTTCAGTACTGTATATTTTGGCCCATACTGTACATGTTTCGAAATATGCCTGTCTTTTTATGAACGCATAACTCAAGAACACTTTGCAGTAAAGGATAAAATTTGATATAGGCCTTTACATCAATTTTTAGATTTCAAAAAACTTTTGATAGAAATACATTCTGAAAAAGTATATCTGTCTGGTTTTCCAAATACAAATTAACATAATAACTACAAAACGAAGAGAGTCAGGTAAATAAAAGGCGGTACATTGATTTATCATCTAAAGCGTAGATATGTATCAAATCAGGAACCCAATCCGTCAAGTAGTTGATCGTCTATCAACCTGTACTTACAGGAATATGTAAATGAGATTACTTAAATATGCAGAGACTTTAATATACGAAATTGGGCATGTAAATGTTTGATTACATTTGTAATTTGTCACATTTTCGTATCAATAAGTCAGAAAGCAGGCCTTTGAAATACACATTTGATATTCTAATGTTTATGTATCAAACTCATATCAACAATTCATCTCCAAGAATGGCATTCTAATAGGCTTTTTAATTATTATTTTTCGCTAATGGCATGAGTTTACTGATGCACAAGTAGATTTAATACAGAGTATAAGAGAATGTTTCCAGAAGACCACATCCGTTGGAAATTTGTTGGAAGGATGTTTGTATCAGTTACATTCTGCATCCTGGTGTTTAACTGCATATTATCGATTCATCTCCACGGATGGCACGCTAATAGGCTTTTTAATTGTTATTTTTCGTCAATGGTATCAGTTTAATGATGCACAAGCAGATTTAATACAGAGTATACAAGAATGTTTCCGGAAGACCATATTCGTTGGAAATTTGTTGGAAGGATAAGTTTTTCATTCTTATTATAAGTTCGATAATACATGGTTCAAGGTTTTTTAAAACTTTAAATTGTGATACATATTTAATATAAGTTGTGTCAGACGCATTATAATTTGCATTTTATTCATTCCTATTATAAGTCCGATGATACATCGTTCATGATACATGATACATGGTTCAAGGTTTTTTTAAACTTTAAATTGGGAGACATATTTTATATAAGTTGCGTCAGACGTATTATAATTTGCATTTTGTTTATTATTTCCATGTAATTCCCTACTTAAAAATCTGTGGTTTCTAATTTTTTTTTAAATTTAAGCCAAAGAAAAAGCAAAAATTCAGCTACTGAAATTAACTGAAGAGAACAATGTGGACATAAATTTTATTAGTATATTTATCTCACCTTTCGCTTCTTCAAAAATATTTATCTTTTTATGGTAATTTCTGCAACGCTATAAATGCCAGGGTAAGATTTAATTAATGTTAGCAGGAAAACATCTCTATTGCTTTTGACCTTTGAAAAATTCGCCAGACATGTTTTCGAAGCTGCTTAGTTTAATGAAGATTTCTAAGAATCGCAAGACACCGCTCCCCTGAGAATATGTGCAAATAAAATTATACGAGGTCGTTGCATTAAAACTTCATGCAATGTTTTATCATTTAACTCATCTGACCTACTATGTTATAAGTAACGGAATTGTTTGTAAAGCCGCTTCCAGGAACTGCTCAATGTTCTTCAAATATGTTCGATGCTAATTTTAAAATCTCTTTATCAATTTTTCTTTGAATTTCATCAACAAAGAGTTTGCTAACAAATTTCGAACAAACTATATATTAATGAATGATATAAACTGATTGATGTAAGAAGATTATGGGGAAATAAGTTGTTTTAAATATACATTTACGGACAAAAAAAAAATAGGGTTATAACCCTCCACAAATGTGTTTAGATTTTAATAAATTCTTCAGATTCAGTTTACCTAAATTTCCTAATATACGTCTGTTGAGCAATTTGCTTTTACAGCAGATTGAAAAATTTTGTTTCAACAATTTTTACTTTCTTGTAAAACTTGTGCACAAGAGAGAAATCTCCGTAACTAAACCAATAAAATTTATTTTTGAATACTATGCATAGACATGGATTCAAAAGTGTGTTAAAATTAGACGAAAAAGATTATGGGAAACAAAACTGGTGTCCCCGAAAGGCTAATTTTTCCTATGGATTAATAATAAAAATCATAAAATTTCATGAAGTGAAAAATCAAAAGGCTATATAAAAGTCATATAAAAATAGTATTTCGTACAATAAAACGATCCGAATTTATTGAGGAAAACATTTCATACCGAATAATTTTTAATTAAAATTCAAAAAAATGAATAAAAGCCTTTTTTTTATTAGATATTACTTACTATCTAAAAGGAACTGCTAAGCAAACTGAATAGCTTTAGGCTAAAGGGTTGTGCTCTGTAGAAAATTTTAGACGATTTTTGCAATATTATTATACCATATTATAATTTACTGATATCATTCAGCATAAGAATCATAATATTGAAAATAACATAAACCATTAGTAAAAAAGGAAAATATTTGTTACTTTTTTAGAGCTTACATAATGACAATGGAAAAATTTTTCATGCATATCACAAAATCGAAATAATTTTGACATTTTTATTTGGACATAATGAGGGAGTAGAAGTGAGAGTGATGCAGTATTTTTTGAACGATTTCTACGAAACTTGCATCGAAATAATTATTAAAACATCATACTAAATTGAACACGGTTGAGATAAGCTCATGTCAACCCTTTTTCAGAGCAAGAAGTTAATTATAAACCTGTACCAAAATAGCACAAAATTGTCTACTGAAAAATATTATTCCAAAGTTTATTTGTATATACATAACATAAAGCCACCCCATGTTCCTGCAACTATAATTTAAAATTTATTTCAATAGAAAGACAAACTATACCCCTTGAGTGTAATGACCTCTCTCGGACTTTGCCAATTAAGCAACATCGAAAATGAATTGTTTAATACAAGAAATTTAAAAACGCTTGATTACTCGCGAATCCGTTAGGCTAGATTACTCTAGTGTTTTATGTAATTTAAGTTTGACATAAGCATGTTGTTAACAAGATACGTACTTTTACACCTTCAAGAACTTTGAAAGCTTAAAATTACACAAACAAGATGATAAAAACAGTCACAGAATAAAAACAGGAAACGGATTAATTATAAGATCAAAATAAACTTTTTTTTTGAAAAGTGAAAATAATAAAGGGAAAAAAAGAGAATAAAATACTTACAGAATTCAACACCATCTCAACATCTTCAATCTTTTAATATACAAAGAGATCAGTTTTACCTAAACTATCGACTCATGTTTTAGGTAATCGACTCATGTTTTAAACTTAATAGGAATAAATCCGCTGTCAAGCAAAATAAGATGGAAATTCTCAGAAATTTATTTAGATTATTTAGAAAATTTAAAACACAAACACAAAAGTGGTTTAAAAAGCAGATGATTAACAACAGAGCAAAATAATATATAAGTTAATGAGGAAAACCATTCTATAAACAGAAAGTATTTTGAATAGAAACGGAAACAGATTAAAAAAAAACATTATATACAAGAAATGCTTCAGTGCTAAGAACTGTGGTTGTGATACACCCCATTTCATTTGAAAAACATCGAAGGAAAAGGTTTTCGTATGCATCTTTCACGAGTTCTGGATGCTCTAATCCCGCGCTTGTCTGTTAAATTTGGATATTCAACAATTCGAGAAAGAAAGGCTTGATAATTCGTCAAGGCAAATTTGCAGCTGATTCAGAAATGGCTTCTCGAGAGTACCGTTAGAAGTGAAATGCAGACCTGTTGAATTTACCGATTGGTAATCATGGAAATTTAAAAAAATATTAATGCAAAATCAACTTTATATCGATAGATGATATATAAAACGATTATGAAGTGGATGAAGACGTCTCAGATTTGTGAAAATATTTGTATATTTAAAATAACTGGAAAAATCTAAAAACTAGCCACTGTTCGGAATTCACAAATTGTTTTTCATTTAAAATGTTATCACAAATGGTTGTACCTTATCTCCAAAAGAAACTTTGGCATAACCCCCAGCCTCAACAAATAGACTGATTTCACTGATTTATTTCACCTCTTCACAAGCATAGCAAACGAATCTGAAATATCTGTGTCTATAGGACAAATGCAATTTAAAA
Organism: Argiope aurantia; assembly: GCA_026543865.1. Taxonomy (NCBI): domain Eukaryota; kingdom Metazoa; phylum Arthropoda; class Arachnida; order Araneae; family Araneidae; genus Argiope; species Argiope aurantia. The sequence goes on from JAPMOR010087674.1 coordinate 10,383, forward strand.
TAACTGAAGTTTCAATTGATGCGGTAATATGTTATTAATTGAAATTTGTAACGAAATTAGTGCTATTAATATAATGGACATAGGTGACTAGTTATTCAAATATAAGATGACCCTGAACTAAAAAATACATATTAAATCAGTAATTTGCATTGAAATGAAGATAGAAAGATACCACTGATCACATAATTTATTATCTACACCACTAGATAGCGCTGTATTCGATGAATATTCGTGCAATTTTCATATCATAATCCCTTTTCTGACTGTGGAAGTACTGTAATTAAACGCTTGCCGTAACAATATCAAGTGAAAAAAGTAATATATCTTTTGTTCTAAAGTATAAAAATGAAATAAAGAAAATCAATATTCATTTCGAAGAGCAATTGAGTGCACGATATTTTTTATCAGTCCGTCTTTAGCCAACACAAATAAGCTCGATAGTTTGCCACGAGAGAACATGCCACGTGTGAAAAACATGGTGTGCCCAAATCTAACTTATTGATTGTCACTGCAAATGCGAATCTAATAGGAAATTGAACGCGTTTGAATTCGATTGGCACGTCTGTGAGAATCATTGGAATTTGTGGCAGGAAAACATTTTCGGCTCGGAATTTACCATTCAAAATGGTGGCTTCGATAACGTTTTCCATCAAATTTTTAATGAGCAATCGCGTGTCATTGCACAGCCATGGTGGGTTCAAATTCCGAAGTAAAATAACCGGAGATCCAACTTTCAGTCGTAGAAGGTGTGGTGACATGCCTGGCAAATCCAGTGAGTTCAAAAACTCTGTTGGATAATTTACAGCTTCGTTAGCATTGCAAACTGTATCGATCAATTTGTATGATACCAAGTCGCCTGGCAACGACTGCCGTATCTTCAAGTTTAAATCATCGATGTCCACATTTTTTGCTGCCAAAATGATTCTTTCTGCCAGCCACGCATGATTTATGTATTATGTGCTTACATCGGGAAATATGCGATCAATGAGAGCATTTTGCGAATCAACGATGGTGCAGAAATTAGTGGGCAATTTTATGCATCCAGTATTTTCATAGACAGCAACTTTTCCATCACCGATATCTAACAATTGGTCCGAGAATGTGTCAGCAGATGGATATTGTACCATTTGGACGCGCGTGTTTATTTTTAGCTGGACTTTCTCAGAATTACGTCACAGTGGCGAGGATTTCAAGCAAGCGTTGATCTCCTCAGTGTATGGTGAACGTGGATAGGAACACCCTAATTTCCTAGCGCTGTGAAATATACTTTACGACCTATTCTCATACCTACCAAATACACATAAAAATTTCATGAAAATTGGTCGATCCGTTTCGGAGGAGTACGAACACAAACACCGTCACATGAGATTTTTATATATTAGATAGATTAGCTGGACTTTTTCCACATTACGCCACAGTGGCGATGATTTCAAGCAAGCATTGATCTCCTCATCGTACGGTGAACGTGGATAGGAACACCCTAATTACCTAGCGTTGTGAAATATACTTTACGACCTATTCTCATACCTACCAAATACACATAAAAAATTTCATGAAAATCGGTCGAGCCGTTTCGGAGGAGTACGAACACAAATACCGTGACATGAGATTTTTATATATTAGATGAATAAAAGTACAATATAAGAAACCTGTATAAATTACTCTTAACTTTTACAAAAAATCTTGTTTTTTTTAAAATCATAATTGCCTCCTAAATTTATTTGAAAATATTCCAGTAATTCTATATCTTAAAGGGGCTTCTTTATTTTCATTTTATTTTCTAAATAAATGCTTTTAACTTTATTTTCTAAATAAATGCTTTTAACTTTATTTTCTAAATAAATACTTTTAACTTTATTTTCAAAAGCGAAATGATTTTATGTAAATTTTTGAATATTGCCGAAACCCTACTAGTAGATATTTATAAATTTCGAAACACAATTTCAATGGATTCTTGTTTTAAAGGAAAATTTCATTGTAACTCTGCAATTTCCTTAATCTGTATGATTTAATACGGTTTCTACATTTTTTGATCAGAACGAAATGAGAGAAGAAAATCTTAAACATTTCACTCCGAAAACCAAAAGAAATACATAAATCCGCTTTATTTTCAGAATTTGACCTAAACAAATTTCTCTGTTTAACATTCAAATGAAGCTACATCTAAAGCTGTTAGCTATTAGGCTACTTATGAGGTCGCAATCTTCCGTTTGTTTCTCGTTAAACTGAAAAGTTAAAACAATAAAAGCAATTTTCTTTTCCTGTCGATGAAAGAGGTAGTCACTTTCTACATATTTCATTGATTTACATATTCTTATTTGCTGTCATTCGTATTAAATTAATGACATGAAACATTTTCTTTTTGGATAGCGATTTCTAATACTCTTACACCAGAAAAGCATTAGAAATTAAACAGAATAAGTAGTTATCAGCAAATATTTATATTTTTAATGTTCAAAATGTTCTACTCAATCTGTCGACGTGTATTATTTGATATCGGACTTTTAAATCGAATTGTACACTTGTAATTAGTTTATTTTTAATATTTGGCTGTATGTATGCTAAACAAACAGAAGTTGAACAAATGTTGAACAAAAGTTTAAAAATATAAACGTCAGCTGTCAAAATTGTTTAAATAATATGGCATTTTATTTTCCAGTTGTATTGAATGAGTGACATAATTTTAGAAAAAGTTAAGCGGAATAAATATTTGACTCATTTCATTTTTCCGAAAAATAAATATACTTTTGAAGTTGATGAGTATCTTATTTTTACTATAACATAATTATTTTTAGCAAGGGCTTGTTTTGATTGCAGAAAATCTTGTTATTTTAGTGAGTGTCAATTTTGTTACTTTAGTCTAAAATATACTAAAATATGTACTGCGATTTTTAAAAATTATTTTTCTCTTTATCTGGATACAACGAATAATTTAATATTTTTTAAAAAAATTTAATTTGGAAATTCAGGTTTCTAAGGGTTAAAGGATTATTCTTTCTGCTGATTATGTCACAGGATTGGAAAATCACAAATCGCAAACAATTTAGCTTTTTACCTGTTTTGCTCTTAGCATTAATGCGCTCAAGGTATTTTTTAAAAAAAATCTAAATTGAAAATTTATTAAAATTTTGTAATTGACTTTTTAACCTTATCTTGTACCGTTTTCGAGATTGGAAATATAACCCGTTATTTACTACCAAGTGTCATAGTAACCGTTCTTATCGTGTAGCGTATCGTCACTTTACGTTATCTAGAGACCAAATTTGTGACTATGACTGTAGCCGTTCTCAAGTTAAGTGGACATCCTGTATATAGAAGCCAAACCAGATATTTACCTCAGTTACTCCATTCACAGTTGACCAGAATCATTAGCGAAACACTTTTACTAGAGCGCGAACAACTTTGCTTTCTAGTTGCAGTAAAAAGCAAAGCGTGGTATCAGAAAACCGCCAGAGAAGGGTAATAATAATTATTATTTAGATATTTTAAAAGCTAAGCTTATGTTATATAATTATTAAAAAATTACTATAATCCATTTCATTGAATGGGCTGTCAAAATATTTATCGTTTTCATTTTACTTTCCTGGCTACAAATCTAACATGCATAACCCAGAATGAAATATTAACATTAAAGAGATGTCAGAATTAGGAAATATTTTCTTTTTATCGCAATTAGAATTGAAGCTAGATTAAACAAAGCAGAATGTCATAAATGTAATAAATGGCATTTCTTATCTTGTAACTAAATGTAATTACTAATGAGATAGATTTATATTGCTCAGTAGAACATTTATTAAGCTTTTTTATTCAAACGCGTTTCTATATCTTAATTGCCTAAACCCACTTAAGTATGCAGTACCAATAGTTAAAAACCCGCATATCATTTCCATACGGGAGGAACACAGGAGATATCTCGTAATTAATTGTTCAACTCTAATTATCTGCATGTCAAAGTTCTTCCTTTTCATATATATCCATTGTGGTTTGACAGAAGTTCAGTGTATTCAGTAATTAATGGAATATAGAAATGTGTTCAGCTAATTAAAATGTATATAACCATTTAAGGACTAATAATAAATAAAGGCTTTATTTCCAAAAAGTAAGAAAAACAAGTACTGTTTTTCCTTTTTCTGACACGAATTAAATGCAGTAATAAAATATACTTTACAACTAATTAATGGAATATATGAATGTATTCAGCTAATTAAGATGTATATAACCATTTAAAGACTAATAATAAATAAAGATATTATTTGCAAAAAGTTATAACAAGTTTTATTTTTGATTTTTCTGACATAAATTAAAGTCGGCAATAAAATATATTTAAAAATTAAATGTCAAACGTTTATATTTGCGATGAATAATAAGGATAGTTGAAACTACAAGTCAACATAGAGATAGAGTTTAATATAGAAAAATTCGAGAAAAGTCAGGATGAAATTCAATTTTTTTTTTTTTTTTTTTTTTGCAAATTCTGTATAGTGCACAAGTCTAGAATAATTTAGATTATTTTTGGTGGCAACATCTCAATATAATATCGTGAAAAAGAAAAAATATATATAATTTGGGAAATTGAAGAAACTGGATTACTCAGGGAAAGAAATAATTTAAATCTACGTCTACTAATTTTAGCTTATTGAAATAGAATATTATTCACATTTTATATAGACAAATTAAGACATTGTATTCTCAATACACATTTTCTAATAATGTTACCTATAGTAAATTTAAAAGATAACAATACAAATCAAATATATACTAGCAATATATATTTAAATTGGGTACTAGACGCATTTAACAAGCAGTTGCTTCACCTGGAATACTGATTGTATTTAAATTAAATCTCGTGTAATTTAAATTAAATTATTTTGTACTTTAAATTAAATCTCATGTGCACAATGTTCTATTCATGATTCTCTCGTCGATGGAGTAATTCTCCTAATAAAGTCGAGTCCCATGACATCTTAATGCCATTAAAAACTTGTCTCATAATTCTGTTTCAATTTGCACTTTATCTGCATTGATGTAAATTCCCTTCCTGATTCCTGAAGTAAAGTACTCAGATAATTAGAATCTTTCTTCTATAGCTATATATATATATATATAGGGTGGTTATAACTAAACTTGCCCTATAAACAGCATTCTACAATGCAAACGGGTGAACGGATTGCAACGAAATTTGGTATATAGACTATACACGAGATGCGCTCACGGAATTTCAAAAAAAGAAAAAAAAATTAGTTCCAAAGTGTTTACAGGGCTCATTTTCCGGAAAAATATTTCGACGAAAGGCATTTTTTACTCATCAATAAATTTTGCTTGGATTTTTCTGATTGTTCTGACTGTACAGATATCAGATTACATCGAAAAAGTCTAAAATATGTTTCATTTGTTCCTTTCCATACCGATTTGATATTTATGGTCAGTAACACCCATAATCTACAGAAAATCTCGTGATAAAAAATATTACAGATAACGTTCCCATGAAGAATATAAGACGAAGAATGAAAGAACGAGGAATATAAGATTAGAAGGAATGCAATGTGAAGAGGAAATAATCATGACAATAATCGCCATATAAGATTTTAAGTTCCATTTAGAATTTCTAGATCAATGGATGCAATCATTTGACAGATAAATTGTTGATCGCAGTGTTTACTGCATGTATCATGAGAATCATCAATTAGTGCAACTTCATCAATGAATGGAACATTCACAATCAATTTAAAGATGTTGTTAAAATTGCACTTATATTGGTCAGTATAAAACATTCACAGCAAGCTTAAGATGTTAAAATTGTATTTGTATTGGTAAATATTACATTCATACAGCTTGAAATGTCAGTCTATACGTATAAAAGTAAGTGCATCTATGTGCAGGTTCTGATGAACTGGCCATTAAACCTAAAGCTATCAAATTTGGACAACGTTATTTTAGAAGGTGAGAATACACATTTCAAGCAATTTTTTTATCAAAATTTTGAGAGTTTTCTGCCTTAACATTTGAACATATTAAAATAGAACCTTGATTCTTAAATAAGATTTGTATTATAATAATTATTATTAAGTTTTACTCCATTAAAAAATTCTAAAGTTTCTCTTACCTCAGTTTAAATGACGAGAAAATTATTTCCTGGACTTCGTTAATCTATCTATCTAGATGACATATATATATACAGGGTGGTTATACCTACATCCTACAACGCAAACAAGTGACTGGATTGCAACGAAATTTGGTACACGAGATGCGTTCACAGAATTTCGAAAAAGAAAAAAAATAATAATAATTCCAAAATGTCCATCAGAGGGCGCATTTTCAGGAAAAACATTAATTTTAACACAATAAACGACCAACAGGGAATGCAGAAACAACATTAACATTTATTGACTAGTTTCTAATCACCTTGTCATTGAACCACTTTAAGTAAAGGTAAGGAAAACATAACAGTACGCTGTTTGAGAAACGAAAAAAAAGTTGAGTTTACAGAAACAAGAACAGATTAGGACGAAATTGCATAAGAAGAGCAGTTGTTAATCGTGTCCTGGATGATGTAAGGAAAGGTGCTCCATGTAATCACACTCATTTCAAGTCGATGGACAGTGTATTAAACATCTGACCGTAACAGATCAGTTGTATTGTCTATACGTATTGTCTTCATTTTTAATAAAAACACATTTAGTTATACGCAAGTTTCAATATTTGCAATTAAAATTAGGTTCTTTAAAAGTTATGGAAATCAGAGGAACCTCCAAGGTAATGAATTCCAGGTAATTAAATAAATGATATTTTCCATTTTAAGATGGCATTAATTTATATTTTTGGCAATAAACGAGAATAAAAAGACAGGAAATTATTACCAAAAAATAAATAATGTCATAACTATGACTTTTGTTTAAAAGTGAAATAATGTCGTCTAAAAAATATGAAATTCTACACATTTTTAAAGTTTTTTTTCCTGATGCTAATCAGAAATATTCAATATTATTCAAGTATAAATAATAGATATCATCATTTTGAACAAAAGCTAAAAGTGATTTCAAGAAAATATAAATGCCTACCAAGAAATCCTAATTTTATATATATTCTTATATATATTCT